>BQNB010014944.1:26147-74154 GCA_026074375.1 Tanacetum coccineum
AGAACTAACTATTACTACCAGACTTAACTGTTATACTACCAGTATTAAGTCTGTTACAATCTATTTCCCAACAACCGCATCACTTATGTTTGGTACCGAACCTAACATTGATCATTTGAGATCTTTTGGATGCCTCTGTTTTTCAACTATTTTAACCAACACAAACAAATTTTCAACTAAACCTGAAAAATGCATCTTCATTTGCTATTCCAATTTCAAAAAGGTTACAAATTACTTAGTTTACAAAACAAAACTATCTTTTTCTCTTAGGATGTCAATTTTTATAAAAATATTTTTCCTTTAAAAATGAAAGAAAACCAAAAATATTTTATCAATCCAGTTCCTAAAATAAATCATTTTAACCTTTTTGACAGTCCCTACTTCAAACACCCTCCAAACCTCCTACCCAATGATGATTCAGAGGTCGGAAATCATGGTATTGAAAATAGATCTACAAATGTTAATGGTACATAGACAACTAATAATGATAATACATCATCTACAAGCAACTCTGAAGCAACACATGATGAGGATCTAAAGTTACGTGACAATACTTCATCTGAAAATGACTCTGGAGCAACTAGAAAGATCACATTCTCCTTTACCAAATTGATAATAATATAGTGGAACTGAGTTCCACTTCTGAGGGTAACAGTTACAACATCCAAAATGTTGCGAATGAAACTATTTCTTAAAGGAGGTCTGGTAGGACTTTTAAACTTCCAAGCAAACTCTCTGATTTCGTTCTTGATGATAAAATCAAATATGAAATTGATAGAGTTGTTAATTAATCAAAACTTAGTAAAGATAACTATTGTTTTGCTTTAAATCTTAACCAAACTTTTGAACCCAAGACCTTTTATGAGGCATGTAATAACACCGAGTGGGTCATTGCTATGAACAATGGAATGAAGGCCCTTAATAGAAATAAAACATGGGAAATTACCCAATTACCTCTTGGCAGAAAGCCAATAGGGTACAAATGGATCTATAAAGTCAAATACAAATCCAATGGTGATATTGAAATATATAAAGCCATACTAGTGGCAAAAGGATTCAACCAAAAAGAAGGTGTTGACTATGATGAAACATTTTCCCCTGTAGCAAAAATTGTAACAATTATGTACCGAATAAGCATTGCTGTCAACAATGGGTGGCCCCTATTTCAAGTTGATATCAACAATGCCTTCCTATACGGCAACCTAACTAAGGAGGTGTATATGACACTTCTACCTGGATATTTTGTGTCAATGATCGAAGAGTATGCAAACTGAAAAAGATCTTTATATGGTCACAAACAAGCTTCAAGAGAAAGGAAGGAATAATTATGTCATACTCTTATCAGTAATGGTTTCAAACAAAGCAGGAGTGACTATTCCTTTTTTATCAAAACTGATAACAACTATTTCTTTAGTTTACTTGTCTATGTGGATGACATAGTTGTCACTAGAAATAACTTGGATGAAGTCAACAAAGTCAAAGACTTCTTAAAAAGTAACTTCATGATCAAAGGCCTAGGAGAACTTAAATACTTCCTTGGAATTGAAGCTATAAAAACAAATGATGGCATTTGTCTCTTCCAAATAAAATATTGCCTTGAAATTTTTTCTGAGTATGGCCTTCTCACCTGCAAACCATCTCAAACACCAATTGAATAAAAAATAATCATTGGTGACAAACCGATAAACAAGATAGATAAGCCTCTCAAAAACATAATTGAATATCAAAAATTACTTGGGAAACTTATTAATCTCACCCATACCAGGCCTGACATCTCCCATGCAACCCATTCATTGAGTCAATTTATGCACTCTCTCCTTGAGTCCCATCTAAAACCTGGCCTAAGAATCCTAAGGTACCTAAAGCAGGCTCTTGGCAAAGGAATCGTGATTTCTAAAGGCTCAAACATGAATTTATGCAGTTACTTTGACTCTGACTAGGCTAAGTGCAGAAGCACGAGGAGAGTTGTAACAGCACTCACCATCTTTATGGGTGATTCCCTTGAGAGTAAGGAGCACTGTAGTTGAAGTTTTATGTGAAGACCTTGAGTATAAATACTCATGTCTAGGCCTTGTATCGAGACACAACAACTCGCTATCATCTCCACCACTTAGTTACTATCACTAAACCTTATTTACTTTGCAGTGTAATCTTTAATAATTGAAAAGGTTGTTTATCTCTTTGATATTCAATATTTTGAGTATTGTAATCATTCGACTTTTGATTAATTATTCAATCACAAGTATACTCGTTTTATTGTCTCATTCATCTTCTAGATTCTATTGAACCGTGTTTTATCATTTGTCACAAACAATGTAAATTTGTGGATGGGACTTTCCACCAGAGAAGATGACACAAAACCTAAAAATCTTGTTTTCTTTGGTAAATTTCAAGTTTAGTCCTTCTAGTATTTAATTTGACAAGTAAGCCATGGTTTTAAGGTAGTATGTTTAGTACTTTGTGTTATTTTATTAAAAAGGTAAATTGTCGTTGTTTGATGTTATTACAAATATTTTGGAGCTATTAATATGTTTCACGAAATATCACACAACTTCATAGCTAATCGTTAGAACTTTAAAAATATTTTTAAAAGTTTTACAAAAACTCAATGCATTGTATTTGAAAAAAACAAAAGGTGTATTCAAATCTGAATAAAAATGTTACATAAATTACTAGTGACTTTACTACATGATCTAATGGCATAAATGATTAATGACCTAATAACGTAAATGCATAATCTATACTCCTTATAAAGGAGATTTCCTCAATTCTTGAATTTTTAACATTCTAGAAGAAAAAGTTGAAAAGTTGAAAATGTATTTTAGGAAAAGTTGAAAGTTGAAAATGCCTGTAAAATTTGATGCTCATTTGGAGACTAATTTAGGAAACGTTAGGAAAATTATGGCAATAATAATATACAAATGAAAACTAAATAGAAAACTAAGGAAAATATTAAATATCATGGCTAGCAATATGAATGAAAACTGAATATTATGGCTGGCAATTGATATGTGTGAAAACACATATCCATTTTATATCAAAATAGACCCTATAAAGACCAAAAATGTGCATAAAAGGCTTGTATATTGCTTGTTTTGTCTTTGTGATTGTATAGGTGCGGATATTGCAAAAATCACAAGAAAACGGTTAAAACCGGGCAAACACGAACACGGGAACGGAAGAGCACACAAAGAGCCAAAAGTTTTCTACAAAAAGGTCAAAAAGTCAGCAGTGGTCAACCCTTGGTCAAAGCCACAACGAGACAAATCCCAAAAATTTCCAAATCAGTCCCTCATTAATTCCAAAATTATACAAATAACCCCTAAAAACCTAACGGTGTTAACTCTTATAACTAAAAGAGTTAACACCCGTTACTTCTTTATAACATAAAAACCAATCCAAAGCCCGGGCCCAATCCAATTCACCCGGCCCAAAACCCCTTTATATAAAAATTACCCGGGTCAAACAATCCTTTATAAAAGAAAAAGAAGCAAGAAAAGTGGTTTTACTATTCATCGTCCTCAACCTTTTACCACGAGTCAAAATCAAAGGGCTTTTGCTAATTGAGGGCTTAAAAGGGTAATTCAAGGAACAAAGTACACGTTGGCAGGGTAATACATCATCATAAGGCTCCTATTGGTCAAACCCCAAGAAAGAATGACACGGTGGAAAGAAAGAAAACACAAGGAAATGATTGGATTTGTACTCATCTTACTCTCAGAAGAAGCACAAAGGTATCACAATCATGGATTGCCACGCTGGCAATGCGTGTGACAAAAATTTAATCCAACGGTGTGCAAGATGGATCTAATGATTGAGAAATGATCAAGGACCAATGTTGAAAGGAGCGTGTAACAACCAAGGGGTCTGGAAGTTTCAGCATAAGGCTATAAATAACCTCTCATTCTCAGACACACAGGAGTTAGTTTTAGCTTTTAGATAGTTAGTAGTTTTTAGCTTAGTAAATTTAGCTTAATTTTCATTTTAAATCTCTTGTAATCTCCTTTTAAATAATGTAATCAAGTTTTCAGTTAATGAAATTGAGTTTTTGCTTAAAAATAATCTGTCATAAGCTCTTGTTTTTACTCGTAAGTTTTTTTATCTTCTTCAAATGATAAGTTACTATTACATAAGCTCATATAAGCTCATTCTAGCTCTCACAAGTCTATAAGCTTGTGATTGAGCTTAATTAAGCTTTAATCATACTCAAATCTTTAAAATCAGCTTAAAAGTACCTTTGCTTATTTGGACTGTAACTTTTGGAAGATGAGTTTAAAAGGGAAGAACTCATATGGACTTATACTGGCTTATCTTAGGATTAACCAGAGCTTTTAGATGCTCATTTGAGCTTTTGTAACCTTTGTTTTGCTAAGGTTTCCTGTAAGTTTTCTTTAATCTAAACTATCTTAAATTTCTAGCTTATGAATATGCTTGTTTGCTTATCAAATGCTTATTATGCTTTCTAGTTAGCTTATTTGTGCATATTATCATCTTATATGTTTATTAGTCTTAATGGATCATCTATCTTTAGTTAATGTAGCTTAGATCTTAGTTTTGCATTTTTCTGTCTTAAAAATCATTAAAAAACCAAAAATAGTTAGCATAGTTTGTAGATCTTAGTTTCTAGCTAATTTGATTGTTGAAATTACTTTTATCAAGCTTGTTATAAGCTAATAGTTATCTGGTATCTAAGTTTGATTCAATAGTTTTTAAGTTTCATAAGCTTAAGTTGAATCTGTCATGTATAAAGGGGTGTTTGGTTTAGTGAGATTTGACTCCTTAAAGTCAAAATGAGTTGTGCAATCTCTTTGAGTTAATTTCATTATCAATCAAAATCAGTAGTTAAGTGGTTTTCTCAAATTAGATGTCATAATCTAAAAAGTTTAAGCTCAAAACCTTTGTTCCTGCACCAGGGGATTTTTCCTTTTTACTTAGATTGTTAAAATTTGATCCAAGCCTTCCTAGGCTTGGATTTTGTTTGCTAGGTGTTCTTAGACACTCAATAGGAGTGTCTAGTGCAGGAGTAACCATTAAGGTCACCTGCATTGTTGTTTTGACCATTTGGCCAATTGCATCAGCAGTAGTAACAGCAGTTACTACTGCTGTCTTTTCAGCTTCATTTAAGCTAGAGTTTGTAGGATTTAGAATCTAAAATTTAATTAGCTATTAGATTAGATATAGGTTAAAGTAGATTAAAGTTTGTTTTTCACATTTTAGCTTATTACATAGGATAAATCAGCTTTTAAAGTTCAATAAAAAACCTTAAAAAGACCAAAAACAGTAGTAACTAATATTTAGATTTTCAATTTAGTTTTCTAGCTTTTAGGAGGAGTTTTTATGGTTTGGATTCATAGAATGCTAGTAGGTTGATAAGATTCCAAAAGCTTAGGGTCTGTTTTAGCTTATTGAGCATTTTAGCTTAAGTTGTTTTTAATCTTTTAGTGCTTATTTATGAGTTAGCCTTTTAGATCATCAAATTAAGCTAGCCTATAGTGTTCTTAGCTTAGGTATTTTTTTCAAATTTGGTTGCTAGGTATCATAAGCTATCTAGGACAGCTTTTAGTTTCAAAATTGAGCTTAATTTGAGTAGTGTGCAAGCTTTTAAGTGAAAAGTAACTTTTAGGCTTTTAAAAGCTTGTTTCTGAGACAACAACTTGAAAAGCTTTTTGAGAGCTTAATTTTGAGTTTCAGCTTATATTGTTTTTATTAAAGTTGCTTAAAAAAGAGTCCTTAACAACTTTGTGTTTTTAAGTTTTCAAAAATAAAAAAATATATATAAAAAAGGTGTATGTCAGACTTGAACCCATGACCTCCCCTTCACACACACACACTCTTTACCGTTATGCTTCATTAGCTCAACCAACATAATTTGTTTTCATATTTCTTTTAAGCTCTTTTTCGCCACTTAGCCAAATAAAAAGCCGTAGCTTTTCATTGCTTATTTAGGGCTTATTCGTTCATTTTGATTATTGCTTTTAATTTTTATTTAAATTGTTTAGGCATTCTTTTAAGGACTTCCCTGAATTTTTTGTAATTTTTCCGTAATTTGTTAATTTTTAATCATTTTTCTTAGATAAATACTTTCGGAAATTCATAAAAAAATAAAAAATATATTTAAAAAATACAAAAAAATAGTTTTTAGTTTTAGAATTAATACTTTTTGGTTTACATTTATTAAAATCATTTTTATCCTTTTTAGATTTTTAAATTCATTTTTAAATTTTTAAATTTAGTTTTAAAAATAGGCTTTTATTATTAAAAGTAGTTAAAAATAGTTTTCTGAATTTTTATATTATCTTAGATTTTTCTAAGTTTAAAAATCATTTTTTAGAATTTTTAGGATTCAATTTTCTATTTTTCTAGGATTTAAATAGAATAAATTGTTTTTAATTCATAATAAATTCAAATAATCAAAAAAATAATTTTATTTTTCTTAAAATTTTGTTGTTTATTGAAGAAAAAGAAATTGAAAAAGCCATTTGTTTGGAAAATCAAGTCAAAGTTTTGAATGACATTGTTTATAAAAGAGGCCAGTCAGTTCAAACAATGATTATGCTTAATCGGAATTGTAAAACAAGTTTTGTCAAACCTGAATACCTCAAGAAAGCTCAAAGTGCCAATCCACGTCTGTATGATATAGGATGCTATAATGATAATCATGCTTTAATGTTAGCTCCTGAATCTGACGAGACGATTCGTCTTGCCTAAGAAAATCGATCAAAATTAAGTTATTTAACCAATCCTTTTGATTACAAAAACTTAAATGGCCTTTATGGTTTGTTTGTTCCTCAACGTGAAAAGTCAGCTGAACAAAATTATTTTTCAAACAATCCAAAAGTGTATTATACACCTGAAAAGGATGTACGCACAAAAGATGTTTTTATAAAGAAAACGATTTTGTTAGAAAAACAAATGGATGCAACACTTCCAATGTCTAAAAAATGTAAAAGTTGTGAACAATTTGATTTTATAAAACAAGATATTCAGTCTTTTCATGATGGGCTCAGATATTGCTTTAAAATTATCAATGACAAATATTGGAATAGTCTAGTCAGTCCACAAATGAAAACAGTAATTGAGCAGAAATTGCATCCAACTACAAAACGTTTATCAACTGCTGTTTCTAATTTTTATAATGCTTTGAAACAAAAAAATGGTTAAAGATTTGAAATATTTTAAATCTCTTGAAAACGAAGTTGAATCTCTTCGATCTCAACTTGAGACTTAAAAAACACAGTTTTCAAACAAAATCGATCGACTTTCCAGGGAATATTACTATGCTGATCACATGAATGCTATACTTGGTGTGTATACTACTCTTGATGAACATTCGGATTTAGCATGCAATTACTTAGAGACATTAGAAAAATGTGAACGTCTTGAAAATAAGCTTTTAAAAAGAACTAAAAATGTCAACAACAAATCCTTCTATGAATTTTCGAAAAGGTTTTAGAACTTGAACAACACTCAATTAATCTTGAACCTGCTTTACAGCAAAGTCAGGAACAGATTAAAAATGACAAAGTTTGGAAACAAAAAGAATCATCTTCATTTCGAGAACTAAATGACAATTTTTTTGAAATTCAAGATTTGAAAGCTTAGTTACAAGACAAGAACATTGCGATAAGTGAGTTGAAGAAACTCATTGATAAGGTGAAAGGAAAATCTATGGAAACTAAGTTTGAAAAACCATTGGTTATTCGAAAATCGAATGCTTTTAAATGTCAAGAACAATCAATTTTAGTTAAACCGACTACTTTTTAGATTCTCTTGAAAAGAAAGATTTTTCAAAGTCAAGGTTGGTCACCTGAAATAATTTGTCAAAGGATTTTTCAAAACCAGTCACTGCATAGATTTTGCCTCAAAAAGATAATCAAGTTCAAAAGAACACAAATGTAATTGCACCAGGAATGTACAAAGTTCACACAAGGTCAAATCAAACTAGAACAACACAGTTACCAAAAGACATTAGGAAAACTAACAAACACGTGTATTTCTCTATAGGAGTAATTCCCATTACTAGTGTTAGAAGACCAAAGCTTAAGAGAAATCGATTGGAAGATAAAGTCTTGCATAACAATAGTTCAGGGAAGAAGCAGGAAGTAGAAGACCATCGTAGGATTTTTAAGCTTTCTAATAATAAAATGTCTGTAATTGCGTGTAATGATAGTTTTAATGTTAAGCCCTCGAATGTTAATTTTGTTTGTGTGACGTGTGGAAAATGTGTGTTGAATGAAAATCATGATTTGTGTGTTCTTCACTATAAAAATGGCATTAATTCTAGAACTAAGAAGCTAATTGCAGTGCCTATTAGTACTAGAGAACCCAAGCGAAAAGAGAACCAATCTGTTGCAACACCCCATAAGAAAACAGTTACTTCAGAACCCACTATCAAGAAACCTAGAAGCACATTTAAGAAGCTATATGAGCATGTTAGTAATACATGTAGTTGGTGGTACCCTAAGCTTACACCACCAGGATATAAATGGAAACCTAAGTCCACAACAGAGAATGTTAAACCGAATGATAGATTGCCTCTAGGAATTGAATCTAGAACTTCTAATAATTCAAAACCCAATAATATTAGGGGATCCACTTTGTCCAATACTGCATTGTCTTCTAATTCTTTTGCAGCTCGTAGAGATAATTCTATTCATCGTTGACTCTGGGTGCTCAAAGCACATGACAGAAAATCTCAAGCTTCTTGTTAACTTCGTGGAGAAATTTCTAGGAACGGTGAAATTTGGAAATGATCAATTTGCACCAATTCTTGGATATGTGTTAGGAATACAAAAAAGTCTCAGTCATTCCTAAAATGTATTTCGTAGCTCGTAGTTAAACGTATGGTTAAATGTAAGCTAATCGGGCCAAGTCCATGGTACACAAGCCTATAGACGCCTCATTGTAAAAACTATATAAGCCCTCTCCTTCCATGGAGAGGGTGTTGGTCATTTCATAATATCATTATTCTCTCTTTTGTTTCTCTCTCTAGAAGTGTCCACCACTCTTTCTCTCTCTAAGATTCTTGCTTAATATTTTTTTTGTGATTAGATAACATATATTCTACGATTGGTATCATATGCCATGGGGTGATTACATGTAGTTTGTGTGCGTTTTAGTCTTGGAAAAACTTGAAAAACTTTGTGTTCAAATCTACTTATACACGAAATAGAAAGAAACATAGAGTTTGATGTTTAAGATGTTAAAGTTTGTATTTTTCTGTTAGATATAGCTTAAACATAGTTAGTTGTGTAAAAAATTTCAAGAAAAAAGGTCAAAAATTGTGTTTTTAGGTGATTTTGTGATTTGGTATTCGTATATGCGGTTTGAGTAACTCTGGTTTGACACTCTAAAGCTGTGGTTTGATACCTTCTAACCTATGGTTTGGCTTTGTATTTCCTGTGGTTTGGCAAATTTCACTTCTGCGGTTTGACCTTAACCACCACCTGCGGTTTGATATGTAATCTGCGGCTTGGCAGAATTAATTCTACGGTTTGATACGACATTTAAACCTGCGGTTTGAGTTAACAGATTCTGCGGTTTGGCATAGTTTATCCTGTGGTTTGATTTCAACAACTCATGCGGTTTGGCATATTGTAATTTTGCGGTTTGACCACTAATCATGCGGTTTGACCAAATACTACCTGCGGTTTGACATTAGACTTTAGCAGTTTGATCTAAGTTTGACTTAGTCAATTTCTATAATTTAACCTCAGTTCTCTGAATTTTGACTTAGTCAACTTATGCAATTTGACCTGATCTAAAGTGCAATTTTACTGAAGAACCAAATAGCAAAAAACACTTAATTTGTAACAAAAACACAATCAAGTACACTTAAAACAACATCATTTAAACACAATTTAACACAAGTCTCATTAATCACTGAATCGATCCTTTACATTTTTTCACACAACTATTTGACAATGACTACATTAGCTGAACACATGATTGTATCCGGTGCTGATAATCGTCCTTCTATGCTTGAAAAGTCAATGTACACCTCTTGGTCGAGTCGTATGCATCTTTACATAAAAGGAAAGGAAAACTTTAGAATGATGCTTAAATCAATTGACAACGGTCCACTTGTTTATGGTACTATTGAAGAGGATTGTGTTACTCATCCTAAGAAGTATAAAGAACTCACGGATGTAGAAAAGCTTCAAGATGATTGTGATGTTAAAGCAACAAACATTATTCTTCAAGGTCTTCCTCCAGAAGTGTACTCTCTTGTCAACCATCACCAAGTTGCTAAAGAATTTTGGGATTGAGTTAAGTTACTCGTGCAAGGAACTGAACTGTCATACCAAGAACGTGAGTGTAAGTTGTACGATGACTTTGATAGGTTTTCTACGATAAAGGGTGAGTCGCTTTATGAGTATTACTGATTCGTTCAATATTATATATATATAATATAGGCAAACAATCAACCAAATACCCTTAGCTAGGGATCGGTTAAGAATTCACAAATAGAATCAATATATATCCGGAAGTTTGATTTCCCGGGTCGTTATGTCCCAACGAGGTGTGCAATTGAAAATCGAATGACGAATTGATAATCGATGTTTGAATATGACAAGATTATGATTGATTTTCTATTACTACAAGTAAAAATTCCAAATCAAGCAAAAGCAAACCTAAAACGTAGACAATTTAACTTAAATCCTAAATCGGTGACCCAAAAACGCGAGCTAAAAACCTAAATTATTCAATTTAAATCCTAAAATGATTTTCTAACTATTAATGGGTCCTAGTTGATTAAAAAGGAAGTTTAAAAAAAACTAGATCGAAAACGGAGTTGATTAAGACTAAAAACGAGTCAAAACAAGAACGGGAACGAATCCCGTTCTTTAAACAATGAAAAGTTGCAAAAATGACCCTATGAAAACACTAGCATTTTTCCTAGAAACTATGCAATAAAAGAAAATTTAAAAAAAAAGATTTATATTTTTCTGATTAATATTTTATTTTTTATGAATTTTTCAAGTTTTTAATCTAAATAAATTATAAAAAATACTAAACGATTTTATAAAAATTTGAAAAAATTGCAGAAATTAAAATAAGCTAAGACAATCCTAGGAAAAATAAAATGAAAATTCCAGCTTATCTCAATAAGCTGGAATAAGCCCGAAAAGGCTTATAAGCTTAAAGGCCAAAAAGGCTTTATAAATTTGATAAACAAACACTCTACCGGATGAGCTATTGTAGCACAGCGGTAGAGTGTGTGTTTATAAAGGGTGAGGGTGCTGAGGTCTCAGGTTCGAGCCATGCTCACCTGAGACTTCCACCTTCCCCTTTTATTTTTTTTCGCAAAATTTTCTTTTAGGACTTGTTAAACACACAAAAATAAGCACTTTTAAAACTTGGACTTTTGGATGAAACTAAGTAAATAAGCTAAAAAAAGCACAAAGAGACAGACAGAATGGCTTATTTTTTTTCTTTTTTGGATTTGTTAAGCTACTAGAATGCAAATAAGCTAGAAACTAAGGCTAAGCTAATCACAATCAGCAAATGCAGATGACAAATAAGCTCAAAGGAATTCAAAATAAGCTTAGAAAAGCTAAAAAGCTATATGACACAAAACATATATGTAAAATAGACAATAGGGCAACTTTGGGCTTAATTTTAAGCCCTTAAACTAAAAATTTAGGCTTATTGGATTGAAGAACCTAAAAGCTTGACCTAAAATCTATATAATACAACAATCAATAAGCATTTTGAACCAAAACTAAGCTATGAAAAAGCTACTAGAAAATGCCATGACAGACAGAACTTGTATGCACAAGGGGCACAAAGGAGCTTTTTCTTATTGCTTTTTAGACAAATTAAGTAAAAGAAATGGGGAAATAATCAATCATAGGCACAAATTCACACACAATAAGCACTTAAGAACAAAATTAGACAAGGAAATTAAGCACAGAAGCACAAAATAACAATCTCATCACCAGGGGAGGTTTTTGACCCAAATAGCCTAAATAACAATAAAAGGGCTTAAAAATAAGCACCTTAACGGATTCTTGAGGATAAAAGGCTTATGTTTCTAAAAAGCTTAGCTAAAAATCTACAAAGATCACCAATTTAAAAGGATTTTGAAACAAATTAAAGCTTTTAAAAGGGCTTATGAAATAGCTTATGACACTAAGAGTATGCTGAGATTTTGGTTTTCTTATGAAAGTCTAAGTGGCTTTTACAGGCTGAATTTCAAGCTAGAAAATGAATTATTTAAGACAAATAAAGCTCAACCAGATTGAGCTTGTCCACTAATGAGCTTTTTCCAGAATTTTCAGAACCTAATAACAAGTTTAGCTGATCAAATTTTGATCTTGAAAAGTGACAGCTTAAAACTGCCAAGTTATCTTGACAGACTATGTTAAACCACAAGCAGCAAATGCATAAATCCTACTCTTTATTATAATGCAGTAATGCACTTAAAATGGACATAAAAACATGACTTTTAACTACCTTAAACCAATTATCAAAAATAAGGAGTTCTAGTGATCAAGTTTAACACAGACTTGAACAATAGCTATAATAATCCCTACTTTTGAGTTTTAATCTATAAAAGCTTATTGAAACTAGTTATTAAACCTTAATTAAGCTAGGTAAAACAGACTTAAGTACCCCAACCCATGACCATTACCAAATTGACCCATTTTGGGTCTTGTCCCAAACACCCCTTTAAAGACTGAAAAGGGCTTTTTAAGCTGATTTGGGTGATTTAAGCTAAGGGTCTCAAAAACAGATACTTAAACATGAACAAGAAGCATAAATAAGCATATTCAAACAAGCAATAAGCACAAATAAGCTGAAAATAAGCTAATGCAAGTAAATAAGCTAAAAATGAAGGAAAGAAGGCTTACAAGGCCCTTTGCTCTAAACAAGGGCAAATAAGCTCTTAAGAGCTTTGTCTACAAGCTCCAGCTTATCAAAGATAAGCTGGTAGTGTCCATAAGCCCATCCATTTCTGGCTTATCATCCAAAATAAGCTGTGGTGATTTTAGAGTGGAATTTTTTTGATTTTTTTTCTTTACTACTTAACTTTTTTAAGTTTCTTAATGAAAACAACTTATAATTAAGCTTAATTAAGAGCTTCTAAACACATTTTAACACAAATTAATAACTTAAGACTTGGGATTAAATAGAACTTGGCTTTTAAACATATAAACCTCAAATTTTCATTAATTCTTAAAAAACATTACAAAGCTGAAAATAAGTTGATAAAAGGCTAAATGACTTAATTAAAATTGTAATTAAACTACAATAATCTAGAATCCTTTTAGGCTTACAAATGGCCCTATTTATAGCTGAAATCTTCATAGCTTGGTCTTGCAGCTGTGCTTTCTTTGTGAGAGGCTTCAAAGGGTGTTTTTGTTATGTGAGAGCATTCCATAAGCTAATCCCAGCCCTTAATATCAACTTGTGCTTCTTTTGTAGTAATCACAGCCATCGAAATCATCTTGTAAAAGGTGGGATTGCCAACTTGGCAATGTTACATGGCTGAGGGGGTTTAGTGGAGTGGAGGGAAAGGTTTTGTCCATGTGGTTGATGGGATTGCAGGGTAAAAGAGGGAAGAAGAACATGTGACCTGTTCTTGGGTTTTGTTGGCGGGAAAGGGAGTTATCAAAAGTGACAGGGTAAAAGTTTGGTTAATTGGCAAATATGATCCCTCAAAGTTATAAGCATTGTTGCAAGAAAAGTCCTTGTGGTGTTTGAGAGTTTGAGATATTGGCAAAAGTCACCCCTGAGAGTTATAAAGGTTGTTACACCGTAAGTCCTTGATGTGATACAACTTTTAGAACTAGGCAGAAACAGCCCCTCAACCATATAAGAGTATTTGCAGAATGAGTCCTTGTGATTTGAGTTTGATGATTTGACAACTTCAGTCCTTGGAGTTGTATTTTTGACTTTTGATTCTTCTTTGACTTTATCGGGGTTGACTTTTCTGTTGACTTTTTGACTTTGACTGTCTTTGGCTTCGATTTGACTTTGTCTTTTCCATTCCGTGCTCGGTTTTGTCGTTTTTGGCTTTCTTTTTGTCCTTTTCTTGAATATCCGTTTCCTGCACAATTCAAATGCAAAACATACAAATACAATGTATTTTTGGTACGTTTTTAGTCATTTAAGTCCGTTTTTAATGAAAAATGGTATGTGTAATTAAGCACATACCACATCACCAAAACATAAAGAGATCGTATAGATTAAATATCGTAATATTTTCACTAACAATATATATATATATATACAGATCTGATTAAATGGCATCGTTTAGCCGATAAATGTTAAATAATCAAAGTTTTGGGCCTCTTTTGTTTCTACTTTTAATTTTTTAAACCTACAATATATTAAGTATATGGGCTAGTACCTTAAAAATGTAGTATAATTGAAACTATTTATCATTTTCTGTAACGTACTTTTGTTTTGGCTATTCTGTGTCAAATCTATTTTTTATGGGTTATTATGTGTAACTTTTGACCTCCTCAACCGGCTTTGCCATGTCATTCAGTTTATCCTCCATATAAATGCCACTATCTTCTCTGGCAACCACCATCTTCTCCATCATTTACATGTATTTTCCAACATTTTTTCATTTTTTCCAATCTTTGTTTAAAGTTGTCGGTTTTAATGTTTGATTTATTCATAATAATAGAATGATTCATGTTTACATTCCAATTCAGTTCATACAAAATCCATCATGTTGGAAAAGTGATCACCAACCTGCACCAAGAAGTACAACTTGAGCGTCACCACCAAACGAATTCACAACAGCCTTAAGCTTTGATTCAAACCATAAAGTTCTAACAGCAAGAAGCACCTCAGAATTGCATTCTCTTCGCAGGATTGTATTGCCATAGTGTCTATGAAATCACAATCTTTAGAAACTGCATCACGAAAGGATAATTTATTTAATGTGATGTTGCGCTTATCGTATATACCAACCAACCAGGAACATTAATATTACTACTTGCTAATATTACTACATGCTGATGATTTTACACTTATCATCTAGGAATGGTTGGGTGAGTGTTTGTGGGGTGAAGTGTGGTGTTAAGGTGTTTAGGTTTGATATGTGATGATTGTTATGGTTTTTTCGATGAGATTGAGGTCTGGTTGTGGTGGTTTGACGGTTTTTTTTAGTGTTTTGGGACAGATGTGAGAATGGGGTAGATGTAGCATTATTTTTAATCCAATGTGTAATTAAATAATGGGTAACCTGCAACTTGATGGGCAGGTGAAAAATTACACATATTAAAAAAAGGATTTTACACTCAATAGCCGAAAAAAATACTTTACACAGAATGAAAAACTGTGTCAAGTATACTATATTTTAAGGTATTAGCCCTAAGTATATAAAAGACTCATTTTTGAATGAAAATAAGCAAATGTTAAATTAAGCCATATGATAACAACCATTTAACCATTAAACTGGTGAATCAATATGTATTTTTTACACCCACAAACATACATTCACTCAATGGCTTTCTCGCTTCTACTCATATGTCATTATTCAATCAAAAGTTGCTTTTAAGGATACTTTAGTTTCCGCTAAAGAAAAACGAATGTAGAACGAAAATTTGAAAGGCAAACGAACTATTTGTAGAAACATACACTATGATGACGATGTTGACAATCAAACTATGAAAGCCGACGAAGAGACTTTTAGAACTGATTATTTCTTATACATTGTAGATCAATCTATTTAATCATTAAAAATTATATTTGACGAGTCTAGATTGTATGTAGGTTTCTTTAGCTTACTATTAAGTATTAAGCATCGAAAATTTAAAATCCTTAGATGATAACAAGCAAAAAAAGGTAGTTGTTTGAACGTTAAAAGTTCTTTAAGCCATATTATAACAATTGTATTGATATTAACGGTATAAATTTATTTTTAAAACTAAGAGTTTTGAGAGAAATTATACATGTGAAAAATGGTACACTGATTGATATACCTAATCAAATTATATATCTAAACTTATATGGTGTATAGAATAATGATAAGCATTATAGTGGATGCCTTTGTTTGTAATTGTTTGTGTTTTTTCTTCTAATATATTTTTTGCCTTTCAAAAAAAATGCTAACCGTTTTGGATACAGTTTCTTTAACAGAGAGAAGTATATCAAAACTAGAGTTAATTAAAAGTTATCTACGATCGAAAGTGTCACAAAAAGATAAATTTATTAGCTTATTTATCAATTAAAAATTAAATATTATACTATATTGATTTCGAGAAAATAATTAAAGATTTCACATAGAAAACATGGAAAGGTATTTTATATAAACGCTTTTTCAGCAAATAATTTTGATAAAAGGTCCCGTTTTACAGCTTTGCTTTAGGCATCTGAGAAGATTGAGTCGCACCTATTTTCACTAAAATTTTAATACTTATGTCCATTTGACAACATGTTTAGTCTTTGAATTTATAAATTAGTGTTATATCACATGTGGTATATCCAACGAATTTGAATATAAAAGAAAATACATATATTTTCTCTAGCTTATATAAATAAACTGTATTTATTTGGAAGTTTAAAAATTATATGTTATATATGATTAGCTAGCTGAATCTGTACTTTTGAATGCAAATTGTGGAAAAATAGAAGGGGGAAGGGAGGTTGAATAGTTTTACCAATTAAAGATTAAGTTTCAAAATTATGGATCGTGTTTATGTGAAGTTATTGATATTGATTTGATCGCAATAAGAAATAAATAATACGCACAAGTAAAGTAAAGATAGAGTTAGAAGAGATAGAATCGTGACACAAGTATTTATAGTGTTTCGGCTACAAGGACACCTTCCTTGCCCTACTCTACTCCCCGAGTTCCCAACTCAAGAGTTCATAAACACTAGTCCATAATCTCCTTGTCCGGCGGAAAAGCCTCACAACGTTGATTACAATTTTTCCCGTACAAAGCTAGATACCAGGTTCTAAAAAAGGTAGAACCAACCTTACGTCGCTTACACATTTTTCGATACTAAGCTAAATATCAGGTTCTACCAAAGGTAGAACCGACCGAATGCTATCAAATCTTTTTACAAGAATAAAGGATGAAAGTACAATGAATGAATGAAGTACAAAGATCAACATTATGATCTAGATATGATGATGGAGACTAGAAACAAGGTAACTTGAGCTTGATCGTCTCGTATGCAATATCGACAATTTCTTCTAATAAGAGAATTACCTAAAAATGAGAAATGAAACTAACTAGATCTAAAAATTAGAGAGAGATATAAGATTATAAAAGAAATGTAAGAGTACTAGGTGAATAAAACATGAGAACAGGCTTGCAACTTATAGGCAAAAACTTGCATTGTTCACCGGTTTTTGCGGTAACTTCCTAAAAGGGTTCTAGCCAGTGTAAACCCAGGGAACCGAGTGACTGATAGTGTAAATCCAAATTTTGTATGCAAAATATCCTAAAATCTTGTGTAATCTTCCAGGATCTTGTGTAATCTTGCAAGATTTAGTTAATATATGGAAAGATTATGTTGATGTCATGCATGATGTAAAAATGTAAATATAATTTACATGACTTAAAGAATACAAGTATAAGTAATTTTGTATAATATGTAATTGTGAAGTGCGATAGATAATATAAGTTAGAAAGATTATTTGTATAAAACTTACGCATTCTATTTTCTGCTTGTTATGATTTTATGATTATTTTCAACAAAACACAAGAAGATCATAAAATAGAAATAAACGTTTTTATGGCTTATTTGTATTAACAATCTACCCATTTTTGTTGATGACAAAACATAAAATTATTGGAAGTAAATAATAGAATTTGTAAGATTTAAATTGGAGTCTTTTACTTCCTTCTCCCTCTTTTTGTCAAAACAAAAAGAGTGTCGAAGAAAAACTAACAAGAGATGCAATGTAATGAAGTAAATGCAACAAATTGTGTGCAATGCAAGCGGTATATATGAGCATCAATCTGAAGAGAATTGAATGTTATGCTTCCCCTTGACAGAATCTCCCCCTAAATGAGGGTGTCAAGGAATCCAAATGGACTTGGTGCTACAAAAATAGAATGTTAGTGATTTAAGAACAGAATTTTAAGCTCCCATTGCTTTAAGAATACCTACAAGCAAATATGTAAGAATAAAATTAATAGTGATCCTACTGTTTTCCCGGTTTGGCCAAAACCTTGTCAAAAGGGTTCTACCCTTCGTTAGCGAAGGGATCCGGTCCTATGAAGAAAATCAAAACTTGATTATTAAGGAGGGTTAGTACACACATAATCAAAGATATAATAAAGGATAAGATGCATAATCACAAGGCATAACATAACCAAGACAAGTATTGAACATTTAATCCTTGTACTAAAATAAAAAACTATTTTAGTGACTTTGTGTCACTTACAAAAGGTAAAACTAAGAACAAGGAAGTGTTCTTATTAAACTAAAAATTAAAAATTAAACAAAATACAATATTATTCTAATTATCTTCACCAAAAAGTCCTACGGAATGTTTTGGTGGGTAAGAGTAGTGAGACGTTCAAGGATGTGATGAGAATGAGTCTCAATTCATCACGGAGATCATTAAGGATCACTTACGTTTGTTGACAATGCTCACAAAAGGTCTCGTGAGCGAGTGGTGGTGGGATGTCATTTGACCACATCGACAGAAGTTGTGGTGGAAGAGGTGGTAGAGGGGGTTCCATAACGTCAGGAACAGGTGGTGGTTGATTTGCCAACATTTGATGGAATCGAACGAGGGTTGAGGAGGAGGTGGATTGGTGGTTCGAGGTGGAAGATCTTCGAGTAAGTCAAAGAAGGGATGGGGAGATGTGGGAGGTGTGGAGAAAATGAGCTCAACAGGCTCTATGTTGATGGGCAAAGGAGAGGATTACTTGGATGGTTGGGTAGGTGTCAGAGGTGGAGAGGTCAAAAGGGGTGGGGTGGTCTTAGGTGTGGTTAAAAGTGCATTCGGAGAGAATCTCAGTGGAGCAATAGGAGTAGTTGGCGGGGAATCAAGCGGAATAGAGGGTGGAGCCGTTTGATAGTCACTTGGTGGTGAAAATCATTAAAATGGTGGAGAATTAGAGAGTGGATTGACAAGGCAACATGCTCGAACATTAATCCGAGCCATTTGTCTTAAGGACTTGTTTTCTTTCTTGTCATAGATGATTTTGTAACACCCCCTTATTTGACATATAGCAGCGGAAGCTAAATTGGGGTATTACTTCATGAATCAAAAGTCATAATCATAGAAAACGACTCAAAAGAGACGTTTTTGAAAATTTAGTTATCATTCAATATTATTTCAGAGTTTTACAAAAGGAGGTCCCAAAGTACATTAAAAACATAAAGTTTGAATGATAACAAGTTTGGATGTCCTCAAGTCCAATGCCACTCCGTGCCATAGGTTGCTCAATTACCTGAGATAAACATGCTAAAAAGGTCAACACAAAGGTTGAGTGAAATTCACAGGTTTGAAATGTAATAGTTGAATACAAGTCAATGTAATAGTAATAATTGCAACGAATACAATTATCATGGTAAACAATATTATATTATTTTATTGCACTAAGCTCATGACACCGAAGCCTTAAGTAAATGTTATTCATAAGTTGTTGCCCCAAGCGGGTGCTTTGCCAAACACCCGGAGTTCCTCAAATGAAATGCGTCTGCTGGCCATGTATGTACCAGAACCTGGACGGGGAAGTTCAGTCCTAATAGATCTATTCACGGCATTCGCGCTTACTTGCAAGTGATTAATGGTTCATGATTAAATGATATTGGCAGTAGAGGTAAACTTAGGCAATAATATATCAGGATAGCATACAGTTGGAAAATACTTGTATTCATGTTTATAGCATGTATCTCCCCATGGAGTTTAGAAAACATGTAAAGGTGGGACTATGAACTCACCTTGATAAGGTAGTTGATTGATTTGAAATTTAATTCAAATGGAAGTAAACAGCCTCGTCACGCAACCTGGGGTAATATGTCAAGTCTTAGTTTGATTGTTTCAAAACTTTATTTCATAAAGTTTAACGTAAATGATTTTGGTTTATTAGTTTGTGAAAACATCGTATCACTGTTCGGGCTATCATAATCCAGAGGTCATGTAGTAAACGTTTGAGGAGCTAGGACACTTTAAATCGTAAATCCAGCAACTCGTCAAAACGTCTACCCAAATGAAAGCCCCTCACATGAAATTCCCTAGTAACGTGATACGTTATAGTTTAAATGATAGGATTTTATCTTTTTAAGTTTCTTCAAAAGCTAGTAGATGATAAATTATGTTAAATATATAACATAATTATTTTATAGTGTTTTGATCGATGAATGAAACGATAAATGTGTCGGGTTTTAATAAAATCGAGTCTTATAATATTTAAATATATTTTTATAATTAATATTAAAATATTATATTTTATACCCTTGAGAATATGAAAATGACAATATATACCCTTGGTATATATTAATTTACACTTTTAACCCTTTAATCATATTTTTAAAATATTAAACCTTTAACTTTGGAAATTGGCAAAATAGGCCCCCTATGGTTTAACTTTGGAGTATTTACACTTTTGGCCCGAAAGTTTAATAATTTCAAAAGTTACAATATATACCCTTAAAATGTTTTACGTTTTTAGTCCAAATTTCATAATCTTTGTATTTTTGATCTCAAAATCAATTTGCAGCATATAGCTTATTACTCTAAGCTAAAATAAGTAAGTTTTACAACCTTGTAGCTTATGAAAAGAGCTTGTGAGCTTAAAAATCCAAAATGGGTACGTTTGGTTTAGAAATAATAACCCGGTGGGTTAGGGCTTTTAGGATTAGTTTTAATGATTATAAAAATGATAAGTGAGCTTATAGAAATAGCTTATTACAACAACTTATGGCTTATAGCTTATTAGGTTCACGAATAGAGCTTTTAGGGTTTTAAGGGGTGCATTTGGTTTAGGAAAACCAAACGAGTAGACTTAGGGTTTCCAAAAGAGTTTAGGTTGAAAAAATGATTATATGAAAGTTTTTACATGATCTAAAATATGACAAGAGCTTATAGAACAAGTTATGAGGCTTACTAGAGCTTGAATGGATCGAAAATGGCTTGATATGGGTCAAAAATGATAAAATGTAACCCGAAAGCTTGGAGATGAATTAAGAACTCTTCTTTTCTTATCCCTTGGTTCCAAAATAGCTTAAAGACCTTTTTCTTCCTTTCCTTAGCTTGGTTAGAACATGATTTTGAGGTAGGGTTTAGTTTAAATGGTAAATTTTGAAAGTATGCATGTATACGTGTATATATAGGCTAGAAACTTAGAGTGGTGGCCAAGTTGAGAAGAGTGGTGGCCAAGGTTAGCTACTAGTAACCATTAGAAGCTAGGAGGATAGCTTAGCAAGGTGTCAGAGGATGTGGGGGTTTGAATCACCAAGGTGGTGATAAGTAGGTGGTGAGGTGGCGGCATGGTGGTGAAAGGAGGTGACAAGGTGTTTTACTTGGGGTGCAAGGTGGTG
The DNA here is from genome assembly GCA_026074375.1 of Tanacetum coccineum. Classification (NCBI taxonomy): domain Eukaryota; kingdom Viridiplantae; phylum Streptophyta; class Magnoliopsida; order Asterales; family Asteraceae; genus Tanacetum; species Tanacetum coccineum. Next base: position 47,624 of record BQNB010014944.1, read on the forward strand.
ACAAAGTTGTAGGCAAGGTGGTGCATCATGGTGGAGTATGATTGCTAGGTTCTGGCTTGGTTTAAACTTGGTTCGAAACTAATTTAGAGGTATCGGGATGTTTAGGGTTTTTGGGTTAGGTTTTTAGGGTTTTGCCGAGTGTGTGGAGTGAATTGGAGGGTAAACTAGTTCAAATGTTGTGCATTGGAGAGTAGTAGCTTAGGCTTAAAGAGTGGTACGAATGATGTATATTAGTTTGGAGGGAAATAGTTAAATTTTAATCTCGTGCTTAATCGACTTGTACTATAAGCTTAAAGGAGTTATACTAGGGTTTTGGAGGGAAAAGGTATTCGAATTTCATGCATTGATAACTTGTACACATACCTTATTAGCTTGTACATTTGTATTGTATAGAAACATTACATGTAATCGGGGTTTTGACATAAGCGTTAACGTATGAAATCCGTTTTATAATAAACGTTATGAAAGGTATGTTAAATAGATAACGTATGGTAAAAATGGAGTTTAGAACATATTGCTTGACATATTATAACGTTTACTTGCTATAAACGTTGATGAAATTAGCATTGGTAGGTTGCGTGAGTACGTTTACTTTTGTCATGTAAGTTACGTTACATTATGGATGGAATAAAGCAAAAATCTTTCCATGAAAATGGTTGCATCTAATTTAATAGATGGAAATTACACTTAGGAAAATTTCATTTAATTTAATAGATGGATAATTACATAGAGAAAAATTATAGGTTGTTATAGATTTGGGCATTATGATAATCAATGTATTGCTGGAACTTGAAGGTGAATATGCAATGAGGAAGATGACTATTTATAGATGGATTCATGCATGTCATTTAATGCATAATATTCTAATTTGGCCAAAATCCAATGATCAGATTTGGATTTAATGTAAAAATGTCAAACTCTAAAGTCTATAAGCTTAAAATAGGTTGATAATGGAGGGAAAAAAAAGGTTTTGAAGTTTAAAATTCGTATGGAAAAGTTCACTGATAACCCGAATCAGCTAGAACCCTGTTAAAAGGGTTCTACCCATCATTATTGTAGGGAACCGGGTGTCTGATGAAAAACTTTTTATGTATGTTGAAGGCAATGCAAAGAATTATGTGTCTTTTTATTTCCACCAAGATAGATGATCTTAAAACAAAAGAAATTTCTAGTGTGTGCCTATATGCAAATAATGTAAAGGTGCATTTATCTCGACTCAAAAAGAAAATATAATAATGAGATAACCTGAAGTCTCTTTAATTTAATGTTGCTTCGGTTGAATGTACCCAAAAATACATATTAATTATGTATTCCATTTAGCATTCAAAAGAAATATGAAGTGATGCATGAGTAAACTGTTTTTTCTTTGTATTAATTATATGTATGAAAAGAATATTCATGTATGTCCTAGTCGTGAGAAGTATTTAAAAAAATTCACTTTCGGGTTTTGTATGTAGTAGAAAAGTCCTTTTGATGATTCATACGTAATAGTATATAGTGTAGCTACATATAGTAATGTGAACAAAATTTTTCGAAAGTATTTATTTTTGAGTGCGAAATAGAATCTTAGACTCAAATTTGAGAAAGAAAGTAGAGATGCGTACCTTGGTGAATGATGTTAGATTTTGAGTGATTTATTAAGCGTTTGGTTCTATGAGTCCAATTCCTAGTCTAAGTAAGTTCAAAGGTTCACATTTGAGTGGTTTGGTTAATATATCGGCAATGTTATCTGTGGTTAGAAATATTACGATATTTAATCTATACATTCTCTTCATGTTTTGGTGATGACAAACATGTAACTTATAACACATAACGTAAAGTGCTTAAGTTACTCGTAATCACATATCATCAATGCATTCATATGACAACATCTCTCGACATCTCAAGTCTGCTTCAACGAAGTTTGCACCCGACTTAAATCACTTAAGGTATGAATAAATAAATGCTTAATTTATTTTATGATCAAACAAATTTTTATTTTTCCTAAACCTTACATTTTTATGAAAGGTAACAAACATTTTTTTAAACTTATACAAAACATTTTTGTATTTAAAAGAAATGTTTTATTCAAAATAAATATTTTGAATTCAAATTTTCTACCTAAAAACGGCTAGAAATATTCTAGAAAACACCTCCCCTAGAAAAGACAAAAAAGGAGCGTCCAGGCTGGGCGGCCCACTTAATTATAAAGGCGGTCCCCTTAATTATTAAGGGGACTGACACCCTAATTAAGGGGACCGGCCAGACAAAAAGTCAACTCAGTTTGCCTATAAATACTGGACTATTCCCTACTGATTTTCTCACCTTTTGCACACACTTTCTTTCTGTTCTAAATCAGTTTATACTCTCCTATAATCCTTTGATCATTTTAATCTTAAGCATTTGTTTCCAAGTGATTCAAGCTTATTCCTCCAAGTGCAAGAGAAGAACTCTCGTTATCATTAAGATATGAAGTTATGTAGTTTAGTTAGTGCATTCATAAGATGTCTTACATTTACAATCTATAGATCGAGTCCTTAAATTCCAAACTTGTGTAATAGTTAGATCGTGGTGATCATGGTGTGTATAGTTGGATCGTGGTAATCGTCAAGAGTTTAGATAGATCGGGGTGATCTTGTTAGTGTCTAGGTGAAGTGAAGTGAAGTTGTGAAGTGAAGTAAAGTAGTGCGGTTAGTATTTTAGTCCTTAAAATACAAAAGTTATGATAGATTGGTTCTAGCTAGGATTAGAACTCGATATTTGGCTTAGCGTCGGAAATCGGTGTAAGCTTAGTTGTGTTCGGTTTTCTCCGCCTAAAGGGAGCTTGTTGACTAGTGAAGTAATTGTTGGGTACTCGGGGAGTGGAGTAGGGCGAAGAGGTGCTTCGTGACCAAACCACTATAAATCATCGCGTCCGGTTTGCACTTTCTTTTACCTTTCGCTTTACATCTTTATTTACCTTATCACCTTACATTTATATTTGCATTAGATCTATATGTATGTTGATTGTTGCTTATATTGTTTGGATGATGATTGTGTCATAGATAGAAGTTAACATTATGATTGTGTTTATATTGCTATGACATGTTTTAGTGGATATAGATGTATTATTCACACTCATCATATTGCATCTAACTTGATGGATAATTTGATACAAAATGTTTTAAGTTTTTAAATGGAAACGTATTCACCCCCCTCTACATTTCCACAATTGGTATCAGGAGCCACGTCGCTCTAATTTTCAAAATAAATGGTTTTAAAAATGGAGTACGATCCATGTATCAAATTACCCGTGAAGGGGAATTAAATATGAAAAGTGTGTTGTTACTTAACTTGTATTAGTTTTGTCGTTAAATAAACTAATTATACTAGCTCGTAATAAAAATGATGCTTAAAATAAGTGTTATATGTTCGGTATCAATTTCAAAAAGTTGTACACCTTTTTGCAAAGTCATTTTGTACAAAAAAAGGCAAATCTGAGTGTCAGATAGCCGGTCCCCTTAAAGTGTATAGCCGGCCCGCTTAGCTTCTGGTCGGCCCCCGAATCAATCAGGGGGCCGCCTGTCTGATTCAGCAGTTTTTCGGAAACTTTGAAAATTCATATGAAATCAACCGTAAGTCCGTAGAAGTCGTGCCACCCGTCATTTTAAAGATAATTGAGTCTACTTTCGTTTATAAATACTTCCAAGCATTTATTACAAACTTAAGTAAGTCAAAAATGCAAAATACTACATAGTGGGCAAAAATTTGTGTGTCATTTTGACGTAAAACTTGTATTTTACATTTTCCTTCGAGTCGGGCATTTATAGTTGGTATATCTTTGAAAAATGATGTAATTAACTTTTCAAAAATGTTAAAATTGGTTAGTTTTTGAAATGGGGAGGAAACTAATTCGTTTTCAAACAAAACCAAGCTAAGTATACATTATTGTATCTAATACACAAAATGACGACAAGTACTTTTATGTGTTATGCTATATGATTATGTGCACTTCTTTGTGTCTTAATTTTATTAATAGAAAATATTAAATGATCGTTGCTATTTGAAATTTAGCTAATTGAATATCTAAGGACATATGCCATGTACACTATTCGTTTGTAGCTAGTTTTTCAGATTATGCCTAACTAGAACTTATGCTAGATTTCTTGCATTAAAATGGCGAAAATTTTCTTGCATAGCATATAGACATAGATCACTTAATTTATAAATGTTACATAAACATCTTGTAAATGTTTTCAAGTATGGGAATATACTTAGGAATAAGATTTCAATAACTTGTCAAGTATATTATTAATTGTGTTAAAACTAGTCACCGAAATATTTCTAACGATTTAATATATTTTCAACAACTTGCTTTGTTTGACCTTGGGTTGGTTACACAAAAGAAAAGATTGTATTAATACATTAGTAACTAAAAAAAAGAAAATGATTGTGCTTGCATGGTTCTAACATACACACATAATTATATTTTTTTTAAAACATAAGTATTTTACAAAAGATGTGTGTTGTATAAAAATGGTTAGAAAACTCATTTATATACTCATTAAATATCAAAAACTATACATATTATACAAAACAACAAATAGTTTTTCGCACATGTAAAATTTACGACAATCTTGGAATAAGAAATTAACTTATCATTATTCATCAACATCACCTTACAACTAATCTTGGGATTAATGGAACACACTATTTAAATATTTATTTATTTTCTTTTAAATGAGTGTTCGTGAGGGTCAACAAAAGATTTTAAGAATATATCAATTCATTATTCAAATTATGATTGATATCTTTATTGAATCTAATTGACAAGTGTTCATGTATGGACTTGAAATCGATTCTTATTTGTTTAGTTTCAAGATTATATCAAAATATAACAAAAGATATAATCTTGGATCTACATAACTCAATCACACTTGATTTATATGAAAATAATTACATCCTTTTCTAGATAAAAAGAATATGCATCAGATCATAACTCACACTTGTGTTGATGATGCTATATTGAGTCTACTTGTCCAATGGTTGTGTTCAAAATATGATACCAATATGTTTAATACATGCTTAAAATACACAATGAATTAAGATTGACGACTTGGATGTTTCGTCCGAAATATTCAAGTAATTTACATTGCAATGAAATTGGTAAATGTGTCATTTCTGAAAAACCAAACACGAGCAAACTAACAACATATGTAAACTTTGCTCATACAACATAAAAGCACAACTCAAAGTTAAAATTTACTTTTAACTAAATTCTCAAATAAGAATAATATTCTTGTTTATTCACCTAGGATAACATGATGTTTGGGAAACATTATGTTTAAAGATTTTTTGGAATTATCGTATTAAATGATCGATAAAGGATAATATATATCATATGCATTTTATTTTCTTCGTAACATAAATGGTTGTGTTACAAGAAAATACACTACATATAATTTAAAAAATATAAGTTATTAGAATTGAAAAATAACCTATCAAAATATGTGTCAATGCATAAACAAGTAAAAATACATTTATTCAAATACTTATTTAATTATAATATACAACATTGATAAGAATAATAATTTTAGAAAAGCATATTTGTTTAAAAAATAAAATATGTCTCTTTTCAATTATTTATCATTAAAGAATCACAAACTCAATTAAGATAAATAATATTGATGAGATTCATTTCACATAACATGAAATGGAGAATTCTTAAAACACTCTCAATATAACATATTTGTCATTGTCACAAATAAGCACATCTTTTGGCTTTTGAAAAACCAAACACGTTAAATATCACATGTGACAACTACACATGTAAGATGACTAAATATAAGACATCCATTAAATCAAGCAATATGTAATCAAAACCAAACAACCTATAGATCTTGAGCAAAAGATTAAAACATCTTGCTTACGCTTATCTTAGAATTCCACACATCTTGATTAGGATTATGCGAACCGGAATTAAAGTATGTTAGTTGAGTCATGTTATGCCCTCTATGAAAAGATATTACAAATTTTATCTTTGCTACACTTCATTAGGCAAATATAAGAATTCTATTTTGTCTAACATGAGAATGACCACTAGAGAATCTATTGCACTAGAAATTCAATTTGTCCTAATGGTTGAATTGCTTGTAAGAGTGAAGTTGGATTCGGTGTGTAACCCGTAAAAATAGTCCTGTTTAGCCTGAATTGAGCACCACTAGTGATAGTCTCATATTCATCCTCAAATTTGATTAAATGGCTTTTCCTAAACATGCCTAATGATATTCTACATCGATAGACTATGTATCTTATTAGGAGCACACACGAAGCACGTAGAAAATTAGGCTTCTCCTTAGTCAATCTAGACACAATGCACCTTACATATGTGCTTTAATGTTTCAAGATGATTACTTGTTCACATGTAATGTAATTATATGTCTTCATGATCTTGATGCTCAACGTTTAATTGCTTAGATATTAAATTCATGTCCACTATAAAGGCATTTGTCTTTTTCTAGAAATTTAGATAAAATATTTCTCAGTTTATCTAAATGACACATGCTTCTAAATGCTAAATGCTAACATGTTTTACATGACAATTACATTTAAAATTGTCATGTTTTGTATGAGTCATTTTACATGACTTTTGTGTTAATTGTACACCTACACTATATTAGCTTAATATATGACGATTAACGTTTAAATGCCATAGAGTCTTACACATTAATCTCGTTGATTATTATGTCAATGCATGCTTAGATAAACATATATGCCTATATCTATATGACTTATGCATCTAGGTATATATTTTCTCACACTAGAATATTTTTCTTCGCAAATCTAAAAAGTTAAAAGAGTTGTAAAATGGTCTTATATCTCCTAGAGTCTTTACCCACACATTCCCATAATCATCATCTCGCCTTATTTCAAATAATCCACTCTTTCGTCAAGGAGAAGTTAGATACATATCTAACACTTCTCCAAGTAGGTTTGGCAACTTAAATATTTCATCCGAAATATTCAAGTATCTATAACTTGCGATCGCAAACGTTAAAGGTCATATCCTAAAATTTATATTCAAGCCTTTTAACAATATATGTTAAAATGTTATTCCTAAAGCTAAAATCTTACATCAACCTTCGTGTGACAAAGGTCTTACGAGTTTTCTACATAAGTGATTCATAGCAGCTTTAATATACACACATAAAGACTAAGTACTTTCACTACCGTTAGTCCTTTCCATCCTCTTAGGAATGTCACTATGGTTTATCGGCATGCTCCCCTCATACACAATGAGGATTAAACTTTATCCATCGATCTTAGGATAGAAAACTCATCAAAATTCATCGTCATTTACATCACAACAATGTCTAAAAGAAAATATCTTCATCAAAAAAGTTTCGTCGAAAGATGTGACAACCGTGATTTGAGCAGGTTAGCCTATACCTTTAGAAATGGCTAAGGGTTTATTTTATGTGTTTAAGTGTTGTGCTATGTGATTTTATGTGTACTAAGAGGTTTTCATATATGCATGATGTCATTTTAGAGGTAATGATTATCTTATTTTGTGTGCATATGAGTTTGGGGTTAAGTATTCCATTTGTTCACGTGTGGGGATAATGGAAATGAAAGACGTGTTGAATGCATTGCTACGTCAATTCTTGGTGATTAAGTGTTAAGCATTTATGGGAAATGTGTTATTTTAGAAATGAAATAAGTTACTGAAATATAGAAGTTTGTAGCAAACTTTCTAAAAATATAAAGCGGTTTGGTGAAATGAAAGTTATATTTAGAAAGTTTAGTAGGTAGCGTTTAAGTAAAAATGTTTAATCAAATTAGCTTAGGTTTTTATAAAAACTTAAGGTAATGAAGTAAACAAGTTAATTAATAATTTAATAAAAAAATAATATTATATACTATTATATAAATCTATATATATATAATATATAATAGATATATATATATAAGGGGCGACTGTATTAGGGATAAGAAGAAGAAAAATTTTTTTCAATTAGATTAGGATTTTGTTTTAGATAAGTATTTATTAGGTAAAAAACATATATAAATATATATATAATATTTATATATATCGTCTAAATTTTCTTCCTTTTCCGTACGATCTCAGCCCCCCAAAACCCTAAGGAGTCAATTTTCATTGCTAGATCCAAGAGTCAATCAAGAGTGTTGTTTAGGTGCTAATCATCAAGGTAAGTGTGTTCATCCTAGTTTAATCAATGCAAGCATGTAACACTTATGATGGTGGATTCTAGGGTTACATAAAATACATAATATTATTGATGTTTAATGATCCTAGAATGATTAGGGATAGATTAGATGCGTGTTCATGCATGTGGTATGATTAGGGTTGCGTTAATTTATGAATTAAGGTGAGCAGAATTTAGGGCTGTGTTACCGAGTGAATATCTCTATGATGGTAATAGGTTTTTGAGTGTTTCTGGACTCCAAACAGTAGCTCATTGAATATACTTTCCAAAAAGTCCAGCCTCGAATGATTTTGAGTTCGGAAAGTTGGTCAATTTGTCTAAACAAAAAAAGTTGTCAAAATGGTAAATACGGGTCAGATTTAGGTCATGTTTGTGAAGGCAAAACCCTAACTTAAAATTCGAATTAAGCTTAGCCCTTTTACAGTAGTGAAGTTCCATATATCTATTGATAATCCTGTGAAAATTAGCTTCTGAAAGCATGTCTAAGTATGGTAGTTAGAGTGATATATTTTGGTGTGCAATCAGATCCGAATTAGGACAGTTTTGAAGTTTGATTTTATTTGAGGTAGTTATACACGTAAGTAATTCTTGGGAATCATAAGATAGTTAATATACTCATAAATTAACATGGGTGATTTTTGGTATAATTTGTGAAAGTCATTAAGTAAGAGTTTTGGGTACGTAAAAAGACACTAAAATTCTGCAATTCTGAGTTAATTGTAAGTAGCTAGTGTAAAGTGTTAATGAGATGGTTAAGGCTGGGCATGGTGTCGAGGTGACCCATGATGGTTAACTAAACCCTTAGACATCTATCATATGTGTGTTACATGGACTATATCTTTTATCTTGGTCGCGTGTAACCGTGTTTATTTATTTGTATAGTTGCGTGTATAGATTTAGAAGCTGCGTTTGAGTACCTAGGTAAGTTTCATAGCCCCTCTTTTCTTATGATTTATTAGGGAGGAAATGATGCAAAGTGTTTGGAAATATTTTGATTACTGTGATAAGGTGTTGCCAAAGATGCATGGACTATATGTGACTATTATATGTTGTGTGCCATGTTTTGTAATGTGATATTGAGAATTGTGAACTAAGTCAGGGGGGATCACCTGCGGGTATCCATGGCCTGTTTAGTGGATGGTATTGTGGCCTAGCGGGCAGGAGGGTTACTTTGAGAGTATCTGTCACCTGGGCTAAGGGGGTAACCATAGGGACCTTGGTACGATATGAGACATCTTGTATTCATTTTTCGGTTATTTATGTGATTGATTGGATTTGCATGTTAGCCTGTATGGTAGTTCATTTATTGTCCTGCAATGTTTTCTTTATTATCACAGTAATTTACAATTGGATTTGATTTTCGTGTCTTAAAACCTATGATTCTCACCAACTTTATGTTGATGTTTTTAAGCATCATTTTCAGGTGAGTATCGTGATGATAAGAAGGATGTTAGGAAGACTGGCTAGAGAGACCCTAGGCATTGCTTGTGGAGTTGTGTTTTCTAGTCTTTTCATTTATGACAATTGTTTTGCTTGATACTTGTTTTGTTGGAGATTGTTAGTATTTGGATTATGTTGTTTCGTGTACGACATTACTTTAGTAATGCAAGACTCCTTTATCTTGTGTTGGCTATTGTCATGACACATAGTGTCCATTTGATTATTTCCTTTATTTAGATTTCTCTATAGTAGACACCATTATGTTGCGATGATATCCATGATGTTACGCCTTGTGTTCCGCCTAGGCGGGGTATGACATATTGGTATTAGAGCCTTTGGTTATAGAGAAGTAGGTGGTTGAGCCTAGACTATAACCTAGGGGTCCTTCATGTAGATGCATTTAGGGTTTAAGTGTCTAATGCTATAACTGCTATGCTTCCCCTCTATTTATGCATAGCTTATATATCTCGTATTTTGCTTAGTTGTCATTTTAGTTATTTTGCTTACCATTATCTGATATGATATGTATTACTTTCTTAGTATTTTAGCTATGTTTTTTCCCCACTCGTAAGTAGTCTCATTAGGGAACCGTTTTCCCAATTGGACTTAAGCGTTTTAAGGATCCATAAGAGGAGCCTCTTGTGGAACCGAAGGAGATAGGATATATGATTGTTTGTCGGATGCGCGTTATAGGGCTGGACCCGCGGAGTCGGGTGATTCTTGCGGAGGCAAAGTCAAACCCAAGCGAGGCCCAGCATAAGTTTATCCCGCCCTTTACCTCGTCATGTTATTATTGATTATTTCTTTTGGATATTTCATATTTTGGGAATTGTTGTGAGACTTTCGTTCCTTTATGTCATTTCGATTCTTACTTTGATATAAGCAAGTAGTTATTTGATGGAGCATCCTTTATGTGTTAAGTTGGAGTGGTTTAAGATGTGCAATGTGGTATATGTGCTTATATGTGAATTATGATTGAAATGGGTAATCTTGGAAGTAAGTACACGTGTGAAAGGAGGCACTTATAATTATGGTGGCCAACATAATTATAAAGGCATCACACACGTAGACTTGTGACCATGATTGCATTTATTTGTGTTTGGTTGTAAGGTGGTAGTGTAATATGTTTTCCTTTTTGATATGTGTATTCATGATAAAGATGGTGGTATGGGTAGAGAATTTTTCTCTTACCCTAATTGGAGGATATGTTGAGTTGAGTTGTATAGATAGTAAGTTTGCCCTTCTATCTAGTATTTGCGGATACCTAGTATTGCTATTATAGAGGTTGCTCGTTTGCTCGGTTGTTTGTTCGGATTTCCTAAGTCTAAGCTTAGCATCCCTTCATCGTACTTTGTTAGTAAGGATACCTAATTTTTCCCATTCTACGTCTTGATGTATATTGGTTGTTTGGATCTGCTCTTTCGGATATAGGCGCGTTTTGTTAGTTCTTTCGTTGCATTGATTACTCGTATGAGTATCAAACGTTTCTTTTAAGCACTAATTATTCCTAACATATTAGTGTGTATCATTACTCCCTTGATTGTATATCCCTTGGTTTTCGTAACCCGTTGGCGATATGTTAGTATCGATGCTTTTAGGTTTGCTTTGTCGATCATTATTTAGATAAAACCTTACATTTTCTTTTGGGTACGTAACGTCTTGCATGATTTTTCTTATTCGAGTTCGTTTGATTCTATTTTGAGTATATGGTTCCTGGTATTTTCTTTCGTTTCCAAAAAAATAGAATTGTGTTAGAGTCTATACGGTGTTTTACAATCCCTTTTGGTATTATGGTGTCCTTTGTTGAGTAACATATTTTATAATTGATGTCTAATTATAAAAAAACCCTTTTGAAGTATTGTGTTGGTGTTTGGAGAAAACTGTGTATAAACTAATCTTTGTAAATAGATTTTTATTTTATCATAAAAAGCATATTTAAAGTGATTCATAGTGGTAAGGTACGATACACCATTAGATAACCATCTCTAGATTTTTATGACAACCAGAATGAATTTTATAAAGATTACATTTAAGACAATTTTATTTATTCCTTAAAATGATTTTTTTATATACTTAAAGTGACTTTCTTTATTTTAAATTGATTTTTATAAAATTTTTATTTAATTTAGTCTTTCGAGTAAAGTCGATAATTGGTATAAGAATTTTTGTCTTTTGTATTGAATTTTTTTATGTGTTCTTTTGTCGTGGTACGCCAGTTGATTTTTTTTTATTCGCGTGTTTACGCGGTGCATATACGTATCCTTTCTTTCAAAGGATTCTTATGTCATTTGATCGACGTCTACTTGCATATGTGGAATCTCCTATATGCATTCTAGCCTTTGACTCGATATTCGTTTGTTATCCTATTCAATTGTTCGTAACCTTTAGAATTCGTTGATACCGTTGAGTCGTGGAAGCTTTGATGTGATTGTGGGAATAGACTGGTTGTCCAAGAGGAAGTTTGTAATAGTATGTTATGAGAAGGTGGTTAGAATACCGTTAAAAGGTGATGAGATATTTCGAGTTCACAGGGAAAGCACTTTGGGAGCCGCCAAAGCCCTAATGAACGCTAAGGTAGATGAACCTAGGATAAGTGATATACCCGTAGTGTGCGATTTTATTGATGTGTTTCCGAAAGATTTGTCGATGACCACCGCAACGACAAGTTGAGTTCCGTGGCCGATCTCGAAGTCTCTATATCGTTTGGCACCCTCGGAAATGCAAGAATTGTCTGAACAACTTCAAGAGTTGGAAGATAAGGGTTTTATATGACCTAGTCATTTTCCGTGGGGAGCACCCATGTTAATCATGAAGAAGAAGGATGGTTCTTTTCGCATGTGTATTGATAATAGGGAGTTGAACAAATTAACTATTAAAAAATCATTATCCACTCCCTAGGATTGGTGACTTGTTTGACCAGTTACGAGGAGTGTGTCCTTTCTTAAAGATAGATTTTCGATCAGGATATCATCAGCTACGAGTGCATGAGGATGCAATTCCAAAGACCACATTTCGAACGAGATACAATCATTTTGAGTCTACAGTTATGCCTTTTGGGTTAACCAATGCACCAGCGGTTTTCATGGAATTAATGAACCGGGTTTGCTAACCGTACTTAGGTAGGTTTGTCATCGTATTCATTGATGACATTCTGGCCAACTCAATGTCGAAGGAGGAACATGAAGTTCATTTGAAGTTGGTGTTGGAGTCACTGAGGAAGGAGAAGTTGTATGCTAAGTTTTCTAAGTGTGAGTTTTGGTCGGAAGAAGTGCATTTTCTTGGTCACGTGGTCAACCATAACGTATTCATGTTGACCCGAGTAAGAGTGAGGCAATGAGGAATTGGAAGATTATTCTTAGGATTGGCAGGTTATACCGACGTTCATTGCAATTTTTTTAGATTGTTGAAACCCCTTACTTCCCTAACTTAGAGGAATCAGAAGTATGAGTGGAGCATAGAACAAAAAGAGGCTTTTCATATTCTGAAGAATGATTTATGTGATACTCTAATAAAGCGAATATAGTGGGTGATGCGTTGAGTAGAAAGGAGAGAGTGAAATTAAGACGAGTAAAAAGAATGATACTGGCAGCCCAAAGTGAGGCGTTCAAGCAAGAGAACGTACTCGCAGAAAGGCTACATGGTTTAGATCAACAGATGGAAAGAAAATGAGACAAGAGTTTGTACTTTATGGATTGAATTTGGTTTCTATTGGTAGGAAGTGTAATGGATAAGGCCCATGCATCAAGATACTTGGTATATCCGGGAGCGGATAAGACGTACCATAACCTTGGAGACATGTATTGGTAGCCATGTGTAGAAAAGGATATAGATACCTATGTTAGCAATTGTCGGATTTGTTAAAGAGGTGAAGGCTGCAATGTCAAAGACTTTTGGCTTACTGCAACAGCCTGAGATACTTGAGTGAAAATGAAATAGAATCACCATGGATTTTATTACTAAATTTCCAAGGTCAAAGTGGTGAGTATGATGTGATTTGGGTGATGGTCGATAAACTGACCAAGTTAGCTCATTTTCTAGCTATACAAGAAGATTTCAAGATGTAAAGTTGGCAAGGATTTATATTTGTTGAGATAATAGCAAGGAATGGAATTATGGTGACGATCAACTCAGATTGAGAGGGATGCTTTACCTCGTGGTTTTGGCAGACGCTACAAAAAGTGTTAGAGACGCGATTAGATTTGAGTACTGCTTAGCATCCTCAAGCGGATGGATAAAGGAAACGTATGATTCAGACTTTGGAGGATATAATGAGGGCATGTGTTATTGATTTTGGTGGTAGTTATCAATTAAGCATTTAGTGTGCTCCGTTTGAAGCTTTGTATGGTAGGAAATGTAGGTCGCCTGTTCTATGGGCAGAGATTAGAGAAAGTAGCTTGATTGGACCTGAGTTAGTACTAGAGACAACAAATAACATGGTATTGATTTAGGAAAAGCATAAAGCGGCGAGAGATCGTCAAAAGAGCTATGCGGATAAAAGACGTAAACCATTAGGGTTTAAGGTGGGTGATCGAGTGTTATTAAAGGTGTCGCCATGGAAGGGCTTAGTGTGTTTTGAAGAGATGGGTAAGTTAGCATCGAGATATGCAGGACCGTTTGAGATCCTTGAAAGGATTGGCCTTGTAGCGTATAGGTTGAGGTTACCTGAGGAGTTGGGTAGCGTGCATGACACTTTTCATGTGTCAAATCTAAAGAAGTGTTTGGCGGATGCTAGTTTGCATGTGCCATTGGATGAGATAAAGGTCGACAAGACACCTTGTTTTGTCGAGGAACCTGTAGAGATTATGGATAGAGAAATTAAGAAGTTAAAACGTAAGAAGATAGCGCTAGTAAAAGTTAGATGGAATTTGAAATGTAAACCTGAGTTCACTTGGGAACGTGAAGACTATATGAAGTCTAAGTATCCTCAGTTGTTTGTTGATCGTACTGATGAATCGACTAGTTAAATCTCGGGACGAGATTTCCTAAAGGAGGGGATACTATGACAACCGTGATTTGAGCAGGTTAGCCTATACCTTTAGAAATGGCTAAGGTTTCATTTTATGTGTTTAAGTGTTGTACTATGTGATTTTATGTGTACTAAGTGGTTTTCATATGTGCATGATGTCATTTTAAAGGTAATGATTATCTTATTTTGTGTGCATATGATTTTGGTGTGAAGTATTCCATTTAATCACGTGTGGTGATAATGGAAATGAAAGACATGTTGCATGCATTGCTACGTCAATTCTTGGTGATTAAGTGTTAAGCGTTTTTGGGAAATGTGGCAGTTTAGAAATGAAATAAGTGAGTGAAATATATAAGTTTGTAGCAAACTTTCTAAAAATAGAAAGCGGTTTGTTGAAATGAAAGTTATATTTCGAAAGTTTAGTAGGTAGCGTTTAAGTAAAAAGGTTTAATCAAATTAGCTTAGGTTTTTATAAAAACTTAAGGTAATAAAGTAAACAAGTTAATTAATAATTTAATATATATATATATATATATATATATATATATATATATATATATATATATATATGTCTACATACATATATGTGTGTGTATATATATATATATATGTATATATATATATATATATGTATGTATATACATATATATATATATATATATAATAAGGGGGCGTTCGGTTTTAGGGATAAGAAGAAAAAAATGTGTTTTTTTAAATTAGATTAGGATTTGTTTTAGATAAGTATTTTAGGTAAAAATATATATATATATATATATATATATATATATATATATATACATATATGGCCTTAGTCAAGATTTTCTCTAATTTTCCTTTGTGTGAGCCGTACGAACCTCCCCAAAGAAAACCCTAAGGAGTTGATTTTCATTAAGGATCCAAGAACAATCAAGAGTTGTGATTTAGGTGCTAAGATTCAAGGTAAGTGTGTTCTTCATAACTAGATCTTTATTATTCATGTAACAAACCAATGATGGATCTAGGGTTTCATAAAAAGTCAGAATATTATTGATGTTTAATGATCATAGAATGATTAGGGATAGATTAGATGTGTGTTCATGCATGTGGTATGATTAGGGTTGTGTTAATTTATGAATTAGGGTGAGCAGAATTTAGGGCTGTGTTCACAAGTGAATATCTCCATGATGGTAATAGGTTTTCGAGTGTTTCTGGACTCTAAACAGTAGCTCATTGAATTTACTTTCTAAAAAGTTTGGCCTCGAATGATTTTGAGTTCGGAAAGTTGGTCAATTTGTCAAAACAAGAAAAGTTGCGTGTGGTATGATTAGGGTTGTGTTAATTTATGAATTAGAGTGAGCAGAATTTAGGGCTGTGTTCACGAGTGAATATCTCAATGACGGTAATAGGTTTTCAAGTGTTATTGGACTCTAAACAGTAGCTCATTGAATTTACTTTCCAAAAAGTCCGGCCTTGAATGATTTTGAGTTCGGAAAGTTGGTCAATTTGTCTAAACAAGAAAAGTTGTCAAAACAGTAAATACAGGTCATGTTTGTGAGGGGAAAACCCTAACTTAAAAATCGAATTAAGCTTAGCCCTTTTACAGTAGTTAAGTTCCATATGTATATTGATAATCCTGTGAAAATTATCCACCAAAAGCATGTCTAAGTATGGTAGTTAAAGTGATACATTTTGGTGTGCAATCATATCCAAATTAGGACATTTTTGAAGTTTGATTTTATTTGAGGTAGTTATACATGTAAGTAATTCTTAGGAATCACAAGGTAGTTAATATACTTATAAATGAACATGGGTGATTTTTGGTATAATTTATGAATGTCATTAAGTAAGGGTTTTGAGTACCTAAAGAGACACTAAAATTCTGCAAGTCTGAGTTAATTATAAGTAGCTAGTGTAAAGTGTTAATGAGATGGTTAAGATTGGGCATGGTGTCGGGGTGACCCATGATGGTTAACTAAACCCTTAGACATCTAGAATATGTGTGTTACATGGACTAGAGCTTTTAGCTTGGTCACATGTAACCGTGTTTATTTATTTGTATAGTTACGTGTAGAGATTTGGAAGCTGCGTTTGAGTACCTAGGTGAGTTTCATAGCCCCTCTTTTCTTATGATTTATTGTGGTGGAAATGATGCAAAGTGTTTGGAAATGTTTTGATTACTGTGATAAGGTGTTGTCATAGATACATAGACTATACGTGACTATTGTATGTTGTGTGCTACATGTTTTGTGATGTGATATTGAGAATTGTGAACTAAGTCAGGGGGGTTACTTTGAGAGTATCCGTGTCCTGAGCTAAGGGGGGTAACCACAGGGACCTTGGTACGATATGAGACGTCTTGTAGTCATTTGCCGGTTATTTGTGTGATTAATTAGATTTACATGTGAGCCTGTATGGTAGTTCATTTATTGTCCTGCAATGTTTTCTTTATTATCACAGTAATTTACAATTGGATTTGATTTTCGTGTCTTAAAACCTATGACTCTCACCAACTTTATGTTGATGTTTTTAAGCATCATTTTCAGGTGAGTATCGTGATGATAAGAAGGATGTTAGGAAGAGTGGCTAGAGAGACCCTAGGCATTGCTTGTAGAGTTGTCTTTTCTATTCTTTTCATTTATGACATTTGTTTTGCTTGATACTTGTTTTGTTGGAGATTGTTAGTATTTGGATTATGTTGTTTCATGTACGATGTTACTTTAGTAATGCAAGACTCCTTTATCTTGTGTTGGGTATTGTCATGACACATAGTGTCCATTTGATTATTTTCTTCATTTAGATTTCTCTATAGTAGACACCATTGTGTTGTGATGATATCCATGATGTTACGCCTCGTGTTTCCGCCTAGGCGGGGTGTGACAAAAGACAACATCGTCGACATCTTCACCAAACCACTCAAATGTGAACCTTTTTTAAGTCTAGGTCTAAGAATGATGAAACAAAACTCATAAACATGTCATTATCATTTTAATAGTCTTGTTACTATTAAATACATTCCTATAAATCTCGACAACTTAATCATTTCATCCGAAATGTTTAAGCATTTTTACTTCACGAAATGCAAATTAAAATGTCACTCATTGGTCATGTTTATGTCGTTTCACAAAAACCTTAATCATGCCTCTATTATTATATAGATGGTTAACATCTTCCGTCTACATTTCCGCTACCACCTTTAAGACAATCGTGTACCTCGTCGTGTGATTGTTCTATGAACATTTGCAATACTCGAGAAGAGCTACATAACTTCATAGATGAAGTTCATCGTATGCTAACCGTCATCCGTCATGACATTGTCAAGCTCATCACTTCCGTCGTTATTTCTCTTCATTTATTCTTTTTATAATTTATGTCTGGATGAGCACGAATTAAAAGGGAAGAGAAAACACACATGTTCACATATTTCTTTTAACCAAATACTCTCAAGAACTCACATATGTGATTCTTATTCACTAGAAACCAACAATGTAAAATTGAGTCATCCTTACCACTACTGTAACACCCTCAAATTGGGTCGCAGCGGAATATAGGTATGAGAGTGTTAATTCATAGATCAATAGCACAAGATATATATGAGAATGACCTTAAAAGGATTCGTAAAATTGATACATTGGATTTAAACAAATTGTTTGTTACAAAAGCTCGTAGCTTCACTTGTTCATTGTTCAAAAGGTAAAGATTCTAGCACATAATAAATATTTCCCCAAAATGTAATGCGACCAAATTTTAATGCACATGACTTCCAAAATATAACCATAAATGTATCCCTTGTCTTGTACCTCATTGACCTCCTAAGAAAACATGCTTTAAAACGTCAACATAATGTTGGTGAATTCATATGTTTGTAAAATGTATAATGTAGGACCACAAGATTTCTCAAGTGTACGATAATGCAGCAGATGCAAACATAACTAAAATGTAATTACATTTCTCTAAGCTCATGACACTAAAGGTCGACATGTGTGAATTTCAATATAAATTGCCTACATTGCCCTTGATGATGTTCTAACCCGCAACATCCCAAATCCGACATGGTATATGTCTGTTGTCTGGAAAACTGGCACAGTGAGCGCTACTCACCCGAACGGGGAGGTCAATCCCAAATAGATCCATTTATAATATTCGCGCTTAATCAGTAATTAACAGTTCCTGATAATGGGCTCAATGGGTTATCGCTACTTAGGCAAACACGTAATCATAATGTAAAAATGTCCAATTGTAAAACAATGCATATATCTCACCCCAAAACTTGGTAATCATTATAAATGTAAAACGTGGGGCTATGAACTCACCTTGAGTGAATGAAAGCAACCATGTAAATCACAGAATGAAAATGCGTCACGTAAACGTCTGAATGCAACCTAATTAATTATAGGTCGTATGAGTACTAAGTACTTTGAATAACTAATACCATATATAATTCTATATAGCTACATCGCCATCTAATTGTAATTGAGAAATAATATTTATAAAGTTAAATTGTTTATAAATATTACCTTAGTAAAAATGTCGTAACTTTCTCGTTTTAAGTCTGTTTTGTACGTTCTTTATGTCCACGCTTTCATATTAAAAAGATATATCAAAATATTACATTTTAATATTTTTAAATCTTTAATGAACAGTGATTTTACTGTTCATGCACTTTATAAAATTATTTTTATAAATTTAATTATCGAAATCTCATAAAAGTCATATATTATTCGTTTTAACTCTAATTTTAGTGATTCTTTCAAGCACGCCTTCTGTAATGAATATTAATTTATTTTTATAAAATTATTTTTATAAAAGTATTTATTATCGTAAATTTGCAAATGACGTGTCTTCTTTGTTATAGCTTGGGTTTTTGAGTTCTTTATATGCCTACGATCGTCATGACATGTAGTATTTTAATAAAATATAAAGTAAATATCTTATAATTCAAATTTGATCAAAAGGTTTTATGATTTTTAAAAAGATTATATAAACTTTATAAAAGGTGTTTCATGACATATTACTTGATTAACCTTGTACAAGCTTTTTATTTTACTTCATATCACATATCATACAAATTTAGAGTCTTTTAGATTTTTGTCCATCATTTGTCTAAAAATGACAAGTCCTTACATTTCTTTTACTTATAAACTTAATAAGTAAACTTTTAAACAATTAATTTATATATACTTTTATAAATTAATCCACACTTGTATAATGTATATATTTTCATTCCAACATGTTTTTATCATCAACATAACATATGAAAAAGTATTTCAAACCATGATCAAGAGTAAAAAAACCCTTTTACAACTTAATATGTGTCCTAGATGGTGATTTACTATATAAACATTATATACACATAAATTATAAAGATAAAGAGTGTAGGATTTTTAGATGACCTTAAGATGATGTATGATAAAGAGTAACAAGTTCTAAACCCTAGTTTAGAATCAAAACCCAAGCTTTCAAGACTAGAAAACCCTAACTTTCTAAGAAACCCTAATCTTGAACATTCTTGATTAAACCCTTGTAAATGCTAAACCAAGCCTTCAATATACCTTGGGATATCTTAGATATGATGCTAGAACACTTAAATACTTAGAAATAAAACTTGTATGGATTATTTGTGTGTGTTGGAGTGAGCCATGGGTTAGGATAGGCAAAAGAGAGAAATGAGTGAAGGTTTTGCTTAAGGAAATGAGAAGTGTGAGTTCTCTTACTAGGATGCATGTATTTATACACCTAGGGCTTAGTCAATTACACTATTAGGAGTCCAAGACTTGTAGAAACAAGGGGGCGATGGAAAATAGGAGGGAAATAAGGAAGAACTTTGGTCAATATCACTAGTCATGGCTAGGTTATAATGAATCCTAGTGTTTGTACAAGTCCTTAGTTGGTAGTTTGTGTGCTTATTGTCACTTAGGGAGCATATAATGTTCGAAAATTAGGGGGAGGGGGGATTAGATGAGTCTTCGCTATTTTGGAGATAAATACTAGTAGCACTTGAAGTATAGGAAGGTATTGGTTAAGTATAAAGCGTATACTTGTAGCATTTGGTTTTGGTTTGGTTCTTATAAGTAAAATTCGGCTAACATGATAACATGGGTGAAGTTTTATAAAAACTTTAAGTATTGGGTATAACAATGGGTATTTGCTGAAGCGTAGATAAGTTTTGGTGGTTTCGTGAATGCCTAAATGTATTTTATCGTGAAACTTAAACACTTTACGTAACTAAAAAAATAAAATGTGCAAAGTTAATAATTATTCTCCAAATAATTATCTAACACTTGCTTGACGTAAACCTTTAATTGTTTGATGCCCATTTACGTTGAATGACAATTTTTTGTTTACGCGATTTAACTTAACGATTAAAATTAAAAGCAAACGTATACGAGACTAAATATAAATAGTTAAATAAATGTCGTCGTAAAATAATCTAAAACACGGGGTGTTATAGTATTCCCCCGTTAAATGAGCCTTGTCCTCAAGGCTTAAGACGCGGCACTTGACGACGGTGCGATTTTTGTGAAGAGATGCGGATACTTCTTTTGAAATTGATCCTCACATTCCCATGTGAACTCAGGACCTCTCCTATAGTTTCATCAAACCCTAATGATTGGAATACAGATTTGTTTCAATCGTTTAACTTCACAATCCATGATTTCTGATAAAATAAAGCTTGTCATCAATATGAAGTCTATCTAATAGAACAGCTAATGGTTCGTCGGCATAGCACTTCTTCAAGTTGGATACATGAAATGTATTATGAAACCTGCTCAGCTCTTGAGTAAGCTCAAACTTGTAAGCAACGGCTCCAACCTTAGCCAACACCTTGAAAGGTCCAACATATATGGGGTTTAGCTTCCCCCGTTTGCCAAAGCGTACTACTCCTTTCCAAGGCGAAACCTTAAGCATAACTCTATCTCCAACTTGAAATTCCATTCGCTTACACTTTAAATCGACGTAACTCTTTTGTCGATCACAAGCGGCTTGAATTCTTTGCTTGATCCGAATTACCTTCTCGGTCGTCTCTTGAACTGTTTCTGGACTGGTGAGTTGAACTTCTCCAACCTCGGCCCAACAAACAGGTGAGCGACACTTTCGACCGTAAAGCGCCTCAAATGGTGCAGCCTTGATACTAGCGTGATAACTTTTGTTATATGAAAACTCAACCAATGGAAAATGTTTAACCCAACCATTTCCAAAGTCGATCACGCAAGCACGTAGCATATCCTTAAGAGTTTGGATAGTTCTCTCGCTTTGGCCGTCAGTTTGCGGATGGTATGCAGTACTCATATCCAAATTCGTACCCAATGCCTTCTGAAGTGACCTCTAGAAATTTGATGTGAACCTAGGGTCGCGATCACAAATGATTGAGACAAGTATTCCATGCCTCGTGACTACCTCTTTCAGGTACATTCTTGCCAATCTTTCCATGGGATCAATTTCCCTTATTGGTACGAAGATTGCAGATTTAGTAAGTCGGTCAACAATCACCCAAATGGTGTCATAACCTTGTGACGACTTAGGAAGCTTCGTGATAAAATCCATAGTGATATTATCCTATTTCCATTGAGGTATCTCAGGTTGCACCAACAAACCCGATGGCTTTTGGTGTTCAACCTTGACCTTAGCACATGTCAAACATTTACTAACATAGGTGGCGATGTCGGCCTTCATATTGGGCCACCAATATAGCTTCTTTATGTCTTGATACATCTTGTCGAAACCCCGATAGATAGAGTATTTTGACTTGTAGGACTCGTGCATGATCACAATCCTTAAATCACCATAACATGGTAACCAACTCATTCCATTTAACCGTAGAATTCCATCGGCGCAGGGTTCCAACCTTTCCTTCGGTATATCCTTCCTGATCATACCTCCTACGTCATCCTTTTTGAAGTTCTTTGGTTTTTGTGCTTCTATTTGAGCTTCAAAAATTTGTTTAGGGAGATTCAAACCAATAGTCATTACTAAGGCTCAAACCCGTAATGGCTTATTCCGTTCTTTACTGCTTAAGGCATCGGCCACTACGTTTGCTTTCCTCGGGTGGTAACGTATTTCACAATCGTAATCGCTGAGCAACTCTGACCAACGATGTTGTCTCATGTTTAGCTCCTTTTAATAAAGAATGTGTTGTAAACTCTTGTGATCTGTGAACACCGTACACTTGGTTTCATACAAATAGTGTCTTTAATTTTTTAGAGCAAACACTACCGATCCAAATTCCAAATCACGAGTCGTATAATTTTTCTCATGATTTTTAAATTGACGTGATGCATAAGAAATTACTTTCTCCCTTTGCATTAATACAACACCTAATCCTTTATGCGAAGCATCGCAATAAACCACAAAGCCCTCTCTTCCTTCAAGTAGAGCCAGAATTGGCACACTACACAACTTTTGCTTTATTAACTGGAAGGCGGCTTCCTCCTTGTCACCCTAATCAAACTTAACTCCTTTCCGAGTAAGCTTGGTCATTGACTTGGCGATCTTATAAAATCTTTTAATGAATCTTCAGTAATACCCAACAAGACCTAAAAATTAATGAATCTCCGTTGGTGTCTTGGGAGATGCCTAATCTTTTATGTATTCGATCTTGGCGGGATCCATGTGAATGCCTTGACTATCAATCACGTGGCTAAGAAATTGTACCTTGGGAATCCAAAATTCACATTTAGAGAATTTAGCATACAACTCCTCTTTCTTAAGCAATTCTAGAATTTCCTTAAGATGTTCTTCATGTTCCTTGTTGTTCCTTAAATATATAAGGATATCGTCAATAAAGACAATCACACACTTATCCAAATATGGCTTGCACACCCGATTCATGAGATCCATAAATACCGCTGGTGCATTCATCAAACCAAATGCCATAACTTGGAACTCATAATGACCATATCAAGTTCTGAATTTTGTTTTCAGAATATCTTCTTCCCGTACTTAAAGCTGATGATAAACTGATCGTAAGTCTATCTTAGAATAAATACTGGATCCTTGTAGTTGATCAGATAAATCGTCGATCCTTAAGAGTGGATAACGATTCTTCACCGTCAGCTTGTTCAGTTCTCGATAGTCGATGCACATTTAAAATGATCCATCCTTCTTCTTGAAAAACAAGACTGGAGCTCCCCACGGTGAGGAACTTTGCCTTATGAAGCCTTTGTCGGAAAGCTCCTGTAGTTGATCCGACAATTCTTTCATTCTAGACGGAGCTAATCGATAAGGTGCTCGTGCTAAAGGTGCAGCACCAGGTATCAAATCGATCTGAAATTCCACTTGTCGAGTCGGTGGAAGACCTGGCAAGTCCTCAGGAAATACGTCAGGGAAATCTTGAACGATCGGTATGTCCTCAAGTCGCTTCCCCTCCGACTCGTCTTCAGTCTTCTTTATAGTAATGATTATTTTTATATTTTTTATGATTTTTTAAAGTTTTTAACAAAAATAAATGATTATAAATACTAAACTAATTATAAAAATTCTGAAAAAATACTAAAAAATACTTTTTACTATTATAATCCTAAGAAAAATAAAAACTATGAAAAAACTAGAAGAAATAAGCTGCAAATAAGCTTATAAGAGCTGTTAAGCTAAAATGAGCTAACACACTTAAATAATAAATTTTACAATTATAAATCAAAAAAATCCCTAGGGCAGATGGTGTGAGTGTGTGTGTGAGAGGTTGAGGAGGGTAGAGGTCCAGGGTTCGAGCCTTGCTCACCCTGGATTTCCCCTCTTCCCTTTTTTTATTTTTGCAAAAACCTAAAAAGAAAAGTTGTAGAGAAGCTGAAAACTATCAATTTTAATAAAAGCAACTATTTTTGAAACTCTCTAAATAAGCTATAAATTAGCTGAAAAGCTAACAGATTATATAAAACTTATTTTTGATCTTTTATGAAAACGTAAGCAACTAAGAGGCTAAAATAAGCTATGACCTAGCAAAATAAGCAACTTCTAAACTAACCCTAACCTAATGAGCTAATATGAAAAGAATTAAGCAAATAACATAAGCAAGAATGACAAATAAGCACAGCAATACTAACTTAGAGTTAGTACTGCTAGCTTTAATTTTTAATGCTGCTCTAACTAAATGACTTAATAAGCAGAGGACATAAGCAAAATAAGCAAAGACTAGCTTAGTAAGCTACTCTAGACTAGAAATAAGCACAAAGAAGCAAACCAAAAGCTAAGGATTTCAAATAAGCTCTTACAAGAAAACTGCATACAAAACAAGCCTAATAGCTAACTTTGAGCATGTTTTAACTAAAATGCCAAATCTACTTATGCAGCCCTAAAAACAGATATGTAAATAAGCTTTTAAACTTAAAATAAGCCCTAATAGATCTAAATTAGCCTATAATCTACTTGTGCAACAAATTTCATTAGCTAACTCTAACCCTAACTAGCTTATTTTTCAGCTTAAGAATGGCTAAAACCTATTTATGCTAGCTGATGCATTTGACACTTAAAATGAAAAAACCTTAAAAACAATTGATGCAGGCCTAAGGACTAGTTTTCAACAACATTTAAACTCCTAAGAGAGAATAGAATGAGTAACTAAAACATCTAGAACAAGCTTGAGCTTAAAAAACACATGAAACTAAACTTATGGCCACATATTCAACTAACCACTTATAAACTTTTGAAAACTTGATTAAGCCTAACAAAACTCTTAAATCCTAAACTTATAAACCTCAGTATGATATTTAAAATGAATCCAAAGGACAAAATGGACTCAAGCAGTACTAACTCAAGTTAGTACTACTTGACCCAAACACTCCTTTAAATTTCTCAAATACATATTCATCTTATAAAAATGAGAATTAATGCTTAAAACTTAAATACCAGATGTTAAATAGCATTAAACAAACACAATGAAGCAGATTTAAGCATACAAAAACCAGAACAATAAGCTAACTGAGCTATACTAATATTTTTGATTTCTTTTACTTTTTTATGACATTTTATAAGAAACTAAGAATTAAAGCTAATAATCAAACATAATAAGAATATATCAATTATAAAGAGCACAACTAGCAAGATTAAACATAAATAAGTAATTAAATAGCAACTCTTAAGCTAATATGCTGAAATAAGCTAGAATGCAAATAAGGTAAAACTGGAAATTATAAAGAAAAGCGTACCTTAAACCTCAGCTAAACAGAGGTGTTTGCTCAAATAAGCTTAAATCAACAAGCTCCAGCTTGTTAATAACAAGCTGATAGGGTCCAATTAGCCCTTCCCAAACTGGCTTATCTTCCATTTATAAGCTAAGGTACATTTAGGGGAGAAAATGAGTATCAATAAGCTTAGTTAAGCTTTGCGAGCTTAACTAAGTGACAAACTAACTTAAGAGTAACAGTGAGAGCTTATTAAGAGCTTAAGATATTATTTAGCAAAATTCATAAAAGTAAAAACACGATTTTAAAGTAAAAATTCAATTTCATTAATAAGAAAAGGATTACAATGCTTTTAAAGAAAGATTACATTAAGAAAAGATGAATAAGCTGGAAATAAGCTAAACTACACTACTCTAAACTATCCTACTCCTAGATACTTCAGCTGTGTGATCCTTCAGCTATTTATAGCAATGTGAGGAACCTTCTAGGCCTCCCATACGCTCCTCCCATCTTCTAATCATAACCATCCATCAATAACTGCCTCAACTCATCAAATCTTGATCGTTGGATGCCTTCCACGTCCTTATAGCCAATGAGCTTACTGGGGATTGCCAGCGTGGCATCCCTTGTGTCAGACGTGTCAGAAAAAAGGTTTCTAGAAGGGTTAACTTTCATTAAACGAAGGTAATTGGAGCAGGGTAATTGTGGGGGAAGAGGATAAACAGTAATTAGGGATTTCCCGTGCCCTTTTCTTTATATCTTTTGAAGTTTGACCAGGGTTTAAACTAGGGTTTGACTTGGGCTATGTTTGTGCCCGGTAAATGGTAAAAGGTTATAAGGGATTTG
>BQNB010014945.1:2011-74154 GCA_026074375.1 Tanacetum coccineum
CGACACCGATCTCAACCAATTAGTAACATGTGTGACTAGTTTTAGGTGTCGACACCGATCTCAAGATATAAAGATTTTTTTATATAGTTAATTCCCGGACCCTCTATTTCCCCATCATCATCAACGGTGTTAACACGTTCACATTCATCAATCCATTCGCTATATCTGTATTTTTTAATAAGTTCCGCAATGAGATGGAGAGAGATAAAGAAGAGTGAGGTGATGGATAAAGAAGAGTGATTCACTTACATGTCTATTGGCTCAGTCAAAGCTGCAAATTAGGGAAAGAAATGAAAAGATAGGTTGCTTTATGAATGATATTGGGAGATATGTAGAGAAAAAAAGAAAAAAAGATGAGACCCACTTGACTTTTATTGGTGTACTTGCATTGACTTGTGTTTACTTAATTTTAAAAAAAAACCGGTCCAGCGTGGAAGGTAACTGACACGGTGTCAGTCAAAATTTATGATATTAGTGATATTAGAACAATATTTGAAAGTTCGTTGGTGTAGGTAGGAAGAAATTTAGTTCGTTGGTAATGTCGGGATATTTTTGAAAGTTCGTAGGTATTTTTCAACTTTTACCCGCTTTGGAATAACGTAAATAAATGCAAATATGGAACAATATAGTGCCCCTAATTTTTTTAAGTTGTACTACGATTTGATAAAAACACAAGTGAACATGTTAACGAATGAGGTTTTCCCGTTCATGTTATTCAAAGAGAGTGAGTCTTTTGACTCAGATATATATGTAGCTTAGCCGGAGTATCCCGTAGTCATTTCTCATTTTTCCAGACCACCACTGAATGTGTAACTGAGATTTGAGAAAAGAATATCAAATAATTTTAGTGTACATTTAATGAAATCATGACTTTAAACCCATTTGAAATAAAGGTTAACGACCCTTATAACTTCTCATGATTAGTCATTAATTCCACAAATTCCTTAGAAGATTCAACAAATGCATGTGAGATCGTCAATGTCATCCATTAACATAGATATGGAAGTCATCTTCTTTGAACTATTCATTGCTATAGCGTAGAAGTTTGGAGAAAGATTAAAAGACCGGGCAAACGAACTTGACTCTTTGGTCTAACAATGATGAATATATGTGACTCTAGCTATCGTTAATTAAGGGGCCAGATTCATGGTTTTGGACTTGGCTCGTGCTAGAACAATTTTTTTCTAATGATAGTAACATCACTAGGCGACTAATGTTATTCTAGGATTTCAAAATTAAAGGAACCCTAATATGGCAAACAGCCTAATAACTTCATTAAATTATACCACGATCCCAAATATTGCGTGGCATGGAGCTATAGTCGAAACGTTTTTCTGGTAGCATGAGAAAATAAAACAATGTTGCATAATAATGATAGGAAATTAAATGATCAATTATTTGGAGACTAAGGTCAAATTCTCTTGTTTATTAAAGATCCACATGGAAGGGACTTGGTCACATTAAAATATACATATCTAGAGTGTTTGACTGTCCACATTGAAATTGTATTAGGGGTTTGTTTCACTCGTCCACTTGAATTCGAGGTTTTTTGAATATCAAAGTATCATGAATTAGGTTTTAATTTCAATGTCAACACTATATAGTATATACCCAAGTTGATAATTACAAGGACGGCATAATGCTAGGAAGGTATAATATTAGACCATATATATAATGACTTGATTAATAAGATCCTATAGTACATACATGATTACATGAATCTGAACTTATAATCACAGTTATATCTTTTCGTTCGATGATAAATTTATGTTTTACTTTGACACATATATCGTGATTTTGAAACGAAACGAGAGAGGTTAAACAAGTTTTAGCTCTTGAAAGAAAGATCTCGCCGACTAATTCGATATACAAGGCTAATGTAGCAACATATGTACCGACGTAAGCCATGCATGAGAATGTGAAACTGAGGATGCATAAAGTTCAAATGAGAATATCATATCTACCTTGTCCGTTACTTTATGATCTAGATAAATATATCGTTTGTTTTATTAAAGAGAAACACAACAAAAATCCAACCTACGAGAAACGGCCGCTATGCAAAAAGGTTGACATGTTTAATATATGATCATTTCTCGTGGGTTAATAGTTTGGCCGTGTACCTAAACAAAAAGGCGAAAATGATCCCTTTTCTAGAAACATAACTTCTAGTTCGTTTTATGTATTCTAGCTTATTAACAACCATGGTAAGTAAACAAGGCGAAAATGATCCCAAACTAGAACACGAAACAAATATTCTTTAAGAAGGCTCACGAAGGGCGACCATTTATTAAGAAAAACAAGGATTCCACGAATCATTCATGGACCATCTCTAAGCACCGAGTCATCACCCTTAGTAAATGAGAACTTAAAGAAAAAAAAACCTTTCACCAAAGTTACTTTCTTTAATCTATATTTTTCTCAATTGTTGCATACAAACCATTCCACAACAGGAAAAACATGCCTTTTGCCAATAAAATAACCATACAGTCAAATTTTCATTCAATCATTTACCTCATGAACCAAAGCCAAAGGTAACCAAACATTGTAATCGGCATCATTTGGCACAATAGCATCGAGCTTCCGAAGATTAGCCTTAGTCAAAGACGTAGGGCTAAATTTATTAGCGTAAGATGCGGGAACTTCATTCATAAGAGGTTCATTGCTAACCTGTTCATCACCATTCTTAACGGGGCATGTAGGTTTATAATTAACTATGTTAATATACGAGATCGGCCTCATATTCACCGTAGGAATACCCGTTGGATCATTACTCATACCAAAAGTGTTTGGAGCATCAGTAGAGACATCAACAGTAGTCATAAACTAGTAGCCTAACCAGTCGAACAGAACAAGAAGCACTATAACCCTAGCTTCAGTCAGTTAATAAACCCTAAAAAAGGTTTTAGAAATGCAGCATAGCAATAAGAGCATACACAGTAAATTGATTGGTAATTAATAGCTCAAAACCCAAACTTCAAAGAAACACCAATTACGATATAGAAACGATTTAGGATTGCTATGTTTTAACAAGTTCCACGAATAAAATAGTCAAAAGGCAACACACATGACAACTTAAGGCTAAGAATTAAATCAATTATTAAAACATAAAACCTCAAAGCCTTCACTAACTCTTTGAACTATATTTTCACAACATCCTCCATCGATGATCAATGAGCAAATGTTGTTTTCAACCAAGCACTTACTTTCAAAAATCTTGTTCCTTTGTGAAAAATCTTCAAACTTTGTTGAACATAAAGTACGTTGCACCATCAAGTTCATAACTTCACTATCAGCTTCAGAAAATCCATCAATATGTTCTATGTCATCACCAAAATCAATCCCTATATATCCTTTATTATTTTCCTCAACACTGGCATTCAAGAAACGCCCTTTTTTAAACAAATGACATTACTAAAACCGACGTTTTGTTATTCTTGAAATATTCTTTTAATCTTCTAAGAATATATGAAAGTAATTTTTATAAGAGTAGACTCAATTACCTTTCTAACGATAGGTGGCACAACTTTTACAGAGTTACCATTGATTTTATACGAATTTTGGAAAATGACCAAACTTACTGAGCAATATCACCAGCTGTCGGAGAGCCACGACCCGCGGCTAAAGACCTCAAAAGGCCACGGGCGGCGACTGAGGACCCTTCGTCGGTGGCTAAAGGCCTCAGAAGCCCATGTCTGGCGGTTGAGGTCCCATGGTCTGCGGCTAAGTGCCTGAGGCCTTGAACATTTTTCTACAACTTGCATTTTTTAGTTAATTTTCCGAAAACCGACTTCTACAACTCGGCATAACATAAAAACTTCCAAAATACGTTAAAACAACACATATTTCATTATCACGAACATATTTGGTCTCAACAACCCATGGAAACATATTTACGGGGCTATGCCAAAAACATGTTTTAACCCATTTTCATATGCCATATTAGCATAGCTCGCTTACACATAAAATGAGTAAAAATAACTTTAACAAGATATCAATTACACTTTACATTTCCAAAGTACTTTGACTCGACAAATCAATGGGGGTTTAACTCGTTCAAGCCCGGTATCTACGACTACTAGTATAAACCTCAAGGACTATGCACATCCTATCCTTCTACTTCATACCCTATGGTCTTCACTCAAGACCATACATAAGCCGCACAACCTATAAAATGGCAACGACTAAAAAGTAAGCTTATGCTTAGTAAGTAACATGCTATAACATATTTAAACATATGCATCTTTAACACTATCAAAAACCATTATGCTTTAACCCCATTTACAATAACATACTATGACAAAACATCAAGTACATGCCAATTTTAACAAATACCTTAGTTAGTGTATAACCAAAGACTAATATACACTTATCCAACAAGTCAAGTCTCTACTTATTCCATACATCTAAGCCAAGACTTTTAAGCCCTTACCACCTTTGTTCACCACACATAATATGATGACATCAATATTAAACATATTATAACCAACGTTACTTACCTTTCCTTCCATATCTGTTTACCAAGATCATTATCTCTATCATCCGTACATGCCTCCTAAACCACAATCATCACAAACCATAAACACTTTATATACATAAATGAAATACCATTAAAAAGGTTTATACAACCAATGAACATACCTTTCATCATCTCTAATCCTTATATGATTATATTTTGATCATATAATAAAAATACTCAAAATTACTAATTTATTCATTACAACTTAACCCATGATTACTATAACCTCATTAGTCTGCTTTAAGCATCATTTACCCCAAAAGTCCATAATTCATCTTTAAGAAACCTAACTCAAATTATTAGCAAATCAAGGATTTAGAGTTACTACTGACTCGTGGAAGGATTACCAGGGCTAAACTCATGAGTTTAGGCCTTAAACACTATTTCTTGATCATCACAATAGCCTTGTCTTCTTCCTTTTTCTCTCTTGGTTCGACAAACACACACACACACCACACAAGAACACTATGGAAAACTGTATAAGAACCTAGGAAATGTTACTACTTGGTGATAGTTTAGACATATGACACATTAGGTTCCTCAAGATCATTTCTCTAAGATTTGGGCCACATCAAACTATCTAAAACCATTTACATATCACATTGACTAAGACGTAACTAAAGTTGACTATTAAGTTTGATTATCCAATCATATTTGGTCTTTCAATACATATAAAGTCCTAGTCAAACTATCACAATGGCATTCTTGTAACTTAATACCTAAAAACTGATTTTGGGGTGTTACAATTCAGTTTTCTGTTAGGACATTCATTCGACCAATGACCCGGTAAACCACAGGTAAAACACTTAGTTGGTATAGGTTTTCCATATGGATTGGAATCCGTCTTTTTAGCAATAACCGACTTAGCACACCACTACCACTAGCCAAAACTGAATTAGTTAAACTTGAAGATGTATTAGTTCCAACAATTAATAAAATTTAATTTGACTGGTTTACCTGAGTAGAATTTAAATATGAATTCTCTTCCATGATCCTATAAAACTTGAAGCTTGTTTAGTTAGTGATCTTTCTATTTTCATAGCTAAATTTCGGGCTTGATCAACGGTCTAAACTGATACAAACTTAACTTATCTTGGAATGATTGATTCAATCCACTAATATACCTAGCAATAGTTTGTTCATCAAATTCCTTCAAGTTACACATAGCTTGTAACCTCAATAGCTCACTCGTGCACTAAACCATGCTTCTTTTCCTTTAAACATAAGTATGATATTGTTGATATAAAGCTTGTTCAACATCCGGGGGTAAAAACCTACCTTTAATCATTCTATTCATCCTTTGTCACGTGTTGATTGTATACTTTCCTTGTCTCCTAAGGTTGTCTTGCTCTTTTCGCCACTAAGATCCAACTCCTCCATGTAACTTGTAGGTTATGATATTGACTTGTTCATAGCAAAAATGTGTATCTAAATTCTAAATTATGTTTATGGCCACATTATAAGGGTATTATATGTGACCAATACATTCAAAATAGTCACATTGTGAAATATTCATGTGACTATTATTTATAGCAAAATGTGAACTCAGTTATCATTAACCTTGATATTAGTCACATTGAGTGTTTGTGTGACTAAATTCAAGATGTTATATATGGTCACATGAAGTATTTATTTAGGTGTCTAAATCATAGAGTCATATTTTGTCACACATTATTTAAGTGTAGTCACAATTCGATACATATGGTCACACATTTCTGATAACTTATGTAATTTTGAGGGGTTAGATATGGGATTTTATAGTCTATCTAGTTTGAGTCTAATTTGATATTCACTGCATGAATTGAGTTCAGACTATTAGTTTGAGTCTAATTTGATGTTGAACCCAATCCTAGATCGATTCCTTAGCTTGTAAAGAGTATGTTACCTTGGATAAATCCAAACTAACAATGATAGAAACTTTGTTAATACTAAAGAGTATGCGGAATCTACTCTTCAATACTTTAGAAGAATCAATGAAACAGTAACAATGAATGAACAATAAGAATAACAAAAAGCTCCAATATATTAATACGATCACTCTTAATAGTGATAGGGTTTACAAACAACCTTGAAGCTCTAACTATGAATTCAACTATATGAATGAGATCTCTATTTGATACGTGCTAAACTAGATACCCTAGGGTCTCCTTTTATACACCAAGGAACCCTAATAGGTTTACAAAACGTATTACTAATCAAAGCTTATCTCTTCCTATTCGATCTCATCCATAACTGATAAGCAGTACTAACTGATACATAACAGCACTAACTTATACAAAACAGTACTAACATACTAACAGTACTAACTTACAAAGACAGTATTAATATTTACTCTAACAGCACTAACTACTTGGAGTAAATTCTTCAAAACTTCAGCAGCAGCAAAATCTTCAACTAGCAGCACTAATCTTTAACTGACAGTAGTAACTCTGAACCAACAGCAGAAACTCCAAAACTAATATGAAGCCTTTAAATCCTAACAATCCCCCCTAAACTTGATATTTACCTTGTCAATCATCAAGTTTCTTCATATGCAACATCTTGATCATGAGGAGGATGTATCCAAACACATCTTTACTTCACATTTCATCTATCTGCTTCTGAATAAACCTAAGTAAGTCAAAAGCAGCTTCACTTTCAGATTCAGCTGTCAATCTCAAAACTAACATCTTCTCAAGAGTTTCTTTTGTAAGTGGATACTTTCTTTCTGCTAGCATGTGAAACTCAGTACCATCTTCTAGCATCAAAATATGAACTCCACAGTTTTCATACAAATTCCAGCTTTTGAGAATCCAATCTTCTTGATTCTTCCAGAGTTCATCAACTGCATTTGCCTCAAACATAGTCTTTAAGTCACCCCACAGAATTAGATCAATTCCCTCGGGAGTTGTTGTTTCAAATCTCTGCATCACTAGACTATGTAACTCAAGAAAGTCCATCCTATCAAACCTTGAAACCATTTCAGTGAAAGTCTTGATATATCTTGAACTTCCATCAGCTCTAAAAACTCTGTAATAGTCATGAGGTTCTCCATATCTATCATTATGATAAAATTCAGACTTCCAGTCAACAATTTGATACCTCTTGTCAAGAACTTCATAATCAATTGCTTCTTCTTCATTAGGAACTATACTCAGAAAAGTTTTTAGTTGTTCTTCCTCTTTAAGATCAGCATCAGTCTTTTGCTTTTTAGAGCTCCTCTTCATCCTAATCCTTTTCTTTCTCTTATTTGTACTGTCCACATCTTTATTACTGCTTTCCTCTTCAGCTTTAGTGTTCAGGTCTTTAATCCTCCTTTCATCTTCTTCAGATCCAATAGGAACAAAAGTATCTACCAGCTCCTTTTCCTTATTGTAAAGACCCTGAATCTCTTCAAAATCTCTATGCTTCAGTTGAGCATGAGTAAACCTACCTGTATTCTTTAGATAAGTCATCATTAGGTTTCTTAACTGTGACTTTGTAGGTGGTTTGCTCCTGATAGCCTCGGCTCTTTCTACTACCAATTATTTCTTCCTATTCTTAATGAATTTTGCTAGAATTCTTGCCTTCTCTTCAACTGTGTAATTTTCATGCTCTTCAAGAGTCATTCTAGCAGCTAATTCCTGATCAGCATCAATCTGTGCTTAAACAACATCATATAATTCAGCAAGAGCAGCCATAGAAGGTTGTATCAAAAAATAATATCTTAATCGCCTCTGAGTCCATTTCCACCACAAGAAAATATCAACATTAGCATCAATTTATCAGAAAATCATCCCCTCTGGTTGGATGCATCTCTCAGCAACAAAACTAGGTTCCTTGATGATTCCACTCTGGTTGCAGAACCAATCTTTCTTAATCTTCTGAGAACAAAGGGTTTTAACTTTCTCCTTTTCTTTAGCTTTTCAACCCTCTTCTTTAAACTTAAAATTTCAGTAGCTTGAGCAAGCTTGTCCTTCTCCAAAGTATCAACCTTCCTCTGCAAACTTATACACAAAGCCATTAATTCAGCTAGTTGCAGGCTACCCTCTTCACTTCTAGGTGGGTTAACACCAGTGAGAGGTAAATCATGGGGTGATGAGTGAGTAGGTTCTTGTTAAGGGAATCATGAGGTGTGGATAGTTGGTCTTGTGGTTCAGATGTGGAAGGAGCACTTATGGTGGCTGGTTGCTCTTCATTAATAGGTATCTCAACATCTTCATCTACTTGAGTTTGAGGTGAACCAGACATAGCAGTCACAATAAGAGTCTCTATTTAAATAGAAAATCTTTTACCAACTATCCTCATATTGATAAAACTTCATGGTGAGAGCAGGGGATGTATACTTTATGTGATGGCTGGTCATATCATCCACTTGATTGTCCAAAAATACTTGTATAAACCATGGATACATCAGAAACTTGGCTGAACTATCCACAATTTTGACCATGCTGTCAAAAATATACTTTAAAAAATTAAATTTTTTGCCTGTGGCTAGGCAGATGACAGCAGAGGCCATGGTACTGCTAAATTCATTCCATGCAGTCGT
The DNA here is from genome assembly GCA_026074375.1 of Tanacetum coccineum. Lineage (NCBI taxonomy): Eukaryota > Viridiplantae > Streptophyta > Magnoliopsida > Asterales > Asteraceae > Tanacetum > Tanacetum coccineum. Next base: position 11,035 of record BQNB010014945.1, read on the forward strand.
CTTGGCACTTAGGCATTGTATAAGGGTGTGGATTAGAAACTTTCATTGTGGAGCAAAGAAGGCCTTGTAGAATGTCAGCTTTGGTGGAGGTTTTTCATACTGCATTCTGGCAAGTTCTTTAAAAATTCATTATTTGGCAGACATTTAACCCTTCACATTTCTAAGATGAGTCTTTCTTATGATTGCTTCTGAAACAAACACCTTTTTGCCATCAATTAGGGCTTGTAACTGAACCACGTCATTTACTGTCTTTACTTTGGCCGTAGTAGTACTCAAAATTCCCTTTGATCATAATAACTATGTCAAAATAACCCATTAACCCAAACAGTGCCTTATTTCCAGTTGCAACCTCACAAAAAATGATACTCATGTTCCATGGTGGAAGCTTATATGGTATTTACTGCTGCTAAGTGTTTCCCACTATGAGATTATCAGAACTACTACCTGATATACAACACAAATGCTTTTCTATTATGTTGTTTGTCTCATTATTCTAAAAATGACCAAAGTATACACAACCAAACAAGATACCACTGAATGTATAACAAATAAATTTGACAATGAAAAGCAAGCATAGGTTAACATTACCACATAATGATTTCCTAATTCAAAAAGTACATAATTTAGATCTAAATGAACCTCCCTCCGTTGTTGATGGCCGGACCGACGACTGGTGGCTGTGATTGGTGACTAGTGAATGGTGGATGGTGACTGGTGGCTGTGACGTGACTGGTGAATGGTGGATGGTGACTGGTGGCTGTGATTGGTGATTGGTGAGAAATGTGAGAAACTTGGGTGGAGATGGAGATGGGTGGAGGGAGAATTTGAAATTTGCTAAAAAAAATATAGGGGCGTTTTAAAATTTTTAGGAAAAGAAATACTTTTAAATTATGGGGGGCTTTTTAAAAATTTTGGGGAGGGAAATACCAAAAACTTTGGAGAGGGAAATACCAAAAAGGAAGCCACATGTATCGAACATGTGACCTCCCCTTCACACCAAGACCTCAACCATCTCTGCCCTTGGGTCTTTTTCAATTATACCTTGTTTTGTATTCCTCTTATAGACTATTTGTTTTGAGCTTATTTGCTATAATAATTAGTTTTACAAAAATAAGTTTTAAGATTTTGTATTTTTATTTTTAAAAGTTTTTAAATAATTTTCAAATTAGTTTTTAAATTACTAATTAAGTTTGAATTTTTCAAATTAGCTTTATTGTTTTAATACTTGTTTTAGGTTTTTAATGTGCCTTGATTTTCTTGATTTACGGGAAGGCGGTCAGTGAAGCAAATCATGCATGATGTCATCATTTTTATTGTTCTTCTTATAGTATTAACATTCAAAAAACAATCGAAAATACTAAAGATGTTATGAAATCTGAACTTGTATATTGTGTTCTAGGTTCCACACTACGGGGTTTGTATGTGACTTTTGATTAACCCATACATGCTCTAGCTATCACATCTATCTCGACTGAGGCTAACCCTCCTTCCACATTTAACGATTATGGCTTTACAAGTGTCAATCTTTCCACAAATTGCTATGCATAGAATTTATTGAGGACACAAATGATTCTAGATGGCTTTACAAGTGTCAATCTTTCTACTATTATGGCTTTACAAGTGTCAATCTTTACAAGTGTATTCATGGTAAATGATGTATAGTTTGTTGAGAATGTTGTCTACGAGGACATATACAACTAGTTTGACGAGCTACCTTTGTTTTCTATTGGTGTTTTAATCACTTATGATAGTTGTTTATATCGATTATAAGTTGATTTTTAAGGAAAATCTTGACGAACTACACAAACCTCGCCGGAAATACCCAAAACAAGCAATTCGCGATTCGCCACTTTTGCAACCTTGGTTATTATCTAATACTTGAACAAAGTCATATCAGTGAAAGTACATTTAAAACACAATCTTGACAAGGTATTCTCTTTATACATATCTGTTACTGAGATGATATATCGTAAGTTATCATGGCACGAATTAACATTAATGACCTACAAGTGAACAAAAATCCATAAATGAGCTAAAGTAAACTATTAAACATTAAATTATTACACACATGGATTAGACGATAAACTATACACGAAACCAATCTAATGTGAACTTCCATAATCGGCAAGACATACAAAGTGATTTGCATGACTTCTCAGTAAGCATTGTATAATGACTATTGCGACAAAGAAAGAAGAAACAATAATGTTGGTCCAAGGTGGTATTTTCATCATCTTCTTTTTACTAAAGATGTTATGAAATGTGAACTTGGATATTGTGTTCTAGGTGACTATTCATGCTATAGCTATCACATCTATCTTGACCGAGGCTAACACTCTTTCCACATTTAACAATCAAGGCTTTACAAGTGTCAATCTTTATAACAACCCGCAATTTTCATCAATGTAAATATCTATCTATTAAGTTAGATGCAATGTACTATCTATCTATTATATATGAACCACCTTTTTCAGGGAAATATTTCGCTTTATTACATTACTTACATTACCAATATTTCAATATGCAACGCAACTTGCATAACTAAAGTTAACGAGCTCACGCAACCTACCTATGACAATCCTATCTTCATATATGTCAAGCAAACATCGTAACATGTCAAGTCAATATCTTAATATCATTATTACAGTGTACATTACTCATATAATGTACCATTCGCAACATTATATCAAGACATGCTTTAAACCATTATCGTTTATGCCTAAACCCTAATTTTTTGGTAATGTAACCATCCAAGATGAATGTACAAGTAATAAAAGCTCATGTACAAGTAATATAACATTTCATTTGAAATATAAACTCCCTCCAAGTCAATGTACAAATCCTTAAAAGCACAATGTATAAGTCATTAAGCATGACATCCAAACTAGCCGTTATACTTCTGTTTTCATTCTAATTTCTTCACCACCACTTTTGTACAAGTTACTACACTCAATATACAATGTATAAACCCTAATTATTCTACTCATAATCTCTCACACATATTTTTACACTCAAAACCCTAATTCAAAACCCTAAACCCTAAAACCGAGCTAGTTTTTTAAACCATGACCCGTTTCTTTATTTTTATCCATTGTAAACCTAAACCAATACTCAAATAAGTTGTAATAACATAAATTACAACATTACAAATCACATTCCATCATCATTTCACCATTTTAACAACAATGTACAAGAATTAAATCAAGAAAACCCTAATTGAACCTTAATTTGGACTTTTGACCCGTTTACTCGTTTTCACCCATTTTAAACCCGAGCCACCAACCAAATACTGTTGTAAACCCTTAATACAAGTCTTACAAACATTAATCTATCATTATATCACAAGTACACTCAAAAATCAAACTCAAAAACCCTAAACGAGCCTTATGAACCCATGTACACCTTTTCTTGTATTTCTGACCTATTTCATCATTTTACCTATTCTAAAACTCGAACCACTAATCCAATAATGATGTAAACTCATAATATAAACTTCACAATCATTAATCTATCATTATGTTGCAAGTATACACGAAATTCAAACTTAAAAACCCTATTCGTGCCAAATCTGACTCGCGACACCTTTTAGCTTATTTTAACCCATTTTAAAGCTAACCATGTGATCAAGCACCTCCATGATGCAGCACCTTGCTTCCCTAGCAGCTTACCAAGGTGCTTAGTCCATTTCTTGGTCCAAAAATTGTCCATATCTTCCCTTTATCACCTATGGCAGCCGCTACCTAAATTCAGCCACAAACACCTTCAAGATAAGTTTCTAGCATGCATACTCATCATCATAGGCCCTCCTCATCATCCTATAGCCCTCACACCTGTCTTAACTTAATCCTTAAGCCCCCTTGGCCTCCAAGTTTCGTTTGACTATAAAAAGGGCTTCACACCATTCATTCAAACTCATCCCCCACTTCTTAATTCTATAACCCACTATAGTAGAAACGATCTGATCTGTAAGCTACTAAGAAGTCCCAAGATCAGCAATCAAGAGAAAATTTGAAGCCTTGAAGCCCCGAAGCTCCATTTCTAGGCGTACGAAGCAAAACGACCCCATTTCGACCCATTCTTGATCAATAAGCTCAAACCCAGGTTCTAAAGGTTCCACTTATGCTCCTACACTCTTATGATGTTCATATGATCATCATATAACTCTTTTTAAAGTTTTATAACTCAATTCATGCTCGTTTTCCATTTTGATCCAAAACCGTACACCCGAAACCCTAATTTCGTGTTTTTCTTAACACTAAATGTTATAATGATAAAATATTGTTATAACCTATCCTAATAAGTTTAACTAATGTTAATATAACAACTTTATTGATTTTTGAAAGAATTTGGATTAAAAACCTACGCGTTTTCGTTTAAAAACCCTAATTCAACCCGTTTTGGTTTCTAGCTTAACGAATCGTTATTTTAAACTTTTGTTACGTTAAATCTTCATATTTTAGCTTATATTAATAAGCTATAACCTGCAAATATCATTTAGAAACTTAAAATAAGCTTGCATGGCATTTTGGACTTGTTTTGTAAAAGTATTCCATGCAAGGGGTATATATCGTAACTTTCTGAAACTTATAACTAAAAGGACTATTTTTGCCATATTTCTAAAGTTATAACTATAGGGGTCTATTATGTCACTTTCCAAAGTGCAAGGTTTACTTTGTACATCTTTTAAACTTAAAGGACCAAACTTGTAAAAGTGCAAACTCCAAGGGTATATTTTGCCATTTTTCATTCTTAAGGGTCTAAAATGTAACATTTTGAAAAAGTATAAAAATACATTCAAAACATTACAAGACATAACTTTAATTAACGCTTCTCGTGCTTATCATTTCCAGATATTGATCAAAACACTTAAAACCGATTATATCGTATCACAATACTAAGGAGCTTCATATTAAGAGGTTTCATCTTGGTATTACATTATGACTGAGTTGTTGGGTTTATGATGGCCCGAACGGTGATACAATAATTCCAAACTTTCCAATCAAACTCATGACTCTTAGAACTAAAGTTCTAGAGTACAATCTTCCTAATACTTGACATATTTACTCAGGTTGCGTGACGTGGCTGTTTACTATCATTTAGCTATATCAACCTTCCCCGTTAAGATTGTGATAAGGTCGTCAACTTTCATTTTGGAATATTTATTACACCTACCTATCAGGTAAAGTTCATAGCCTCGATTTTACTTATTTACATGCTTTATAAACCCGCGAGGGGGATACATGCTTGTTTACAAACTCTTTTACATACTCGTTTATCTTATAACAATGTGATTACTTTTTAAAGACTTAGTGAGTTCATTGCCTTACTTTTTAATCTCTTTAATGTTTCATAAACCCGTGAGGGGGATACATGCTATAAATAACGAATACAAGTGTTTTTCCAGGACTATATGCTATCCTGGATTATATCCTTACAATTAATGCTCTAAGTTACTTTATGCAAAAGTCCTCATTATTCAGGATCATACATCATTTCGGGTGATCTCGAATATTGGGAATAGACTATCGGTTGACGAAATCCGATTTGTGTTAGCCGAATAGGTAACCAAACACACTATATTTGAATTTCATAGGTATATGGCAATTACCTACACCGGGGGCCATTAATTCTATATATATATATATCACATCAATTTGGGTATATATATACTAGTCAGTTTGTGTGCCATGAGCTTAGACGAAATAACGAGACAATAACGCAATTATACCATAACATTATACATGTAATACCATTTTCCCATGATAATTGTATTCGTTACAATTATTACAAATAACGGGTGTATAACAACGTAACCCAATACCACACTATAACGCATTACTATGACACTACTTTTATAACAATTACTTATGATGACTTGTATTCAACTATTACATTTCAAACCTATGAATTTCACTCAACCATTGTGTTGACTTTTTAGCATGTTTATCTCAGGTAATTGAGCAACTTATGGCACGAAGTGGCATGGACTTGAAGATGGCTAAAATTTGTTATCATTCACATTGTATGTAACTAGATTTTGGGACCTGCCATTGTAAACAACTCTCACTTTTTATGATTTTTATTTGAAAGATATTGTATCTTTTGAACAAACGTCTCTTTTGAGTTGTTTTCTATGATTGTGACTGTTGTACTATGAAGTAATACCCCAGATTAGCTTTCGCTGCTATATGTAAAAATGAGGGTGCACCCTCATTTTTACATATAATAGTTGAATCTAATCTGGGGTATTACTTCATGGATACAACAATCATAATCATAGAAAATGACTCAAAAGAGACGTTTTTAAAAGTAGTTTATCATTCATTTAAAATCAGAGTTTTACAAAGGCAGGTTCTAAAATCTAGAAAATAAAAATTTGTGAATGATAACAGGTTTTAGCCATCTTCAAGTCCATGCCATAAGTTGCTTAATTACCTGAGATAAACATGCATAAAAAGGGTCAACACAAAGGTTGAGTGAAATTCATAGGTTTGAAATGTAATAGTTGAATACAAGTTCAGTAGTAATAGAAATATTTGCTTTACAGGTACAATTATCATGAAAAACATTTATGGAAAACAGTATTATCATGGAGAACAGTTGAATGCAAGTTTAATGGTAAGTGGGTTACGTTGTTATACACCCGTTATTGGTAATAATTGCAACGAATACAATTATCATGGAAAAATGGTAACATTATTATTGCATCTAAGCTCATGACATTAATGCGTTAACAGGGAAGATCACCGTAGTGATATTGGTTAGGGACAGATGTCCCTGTGGAAAGGTAACTTGCCAAGGTTACCTATTAGTTCAATTTTATGCGTTTGGCTACCCCTTGAATGGGTATACAAATGGGAGCCGTCACCCCCAATAGATCTATTCACAATATTCGCGCTCACTCGCAATGCAAGTAATTAATGATTATGATATGGGAAATAATGACTGGGAAGCTACTTAGCAATAAATTTTTCCTGGATAGTTTACGTTGGAATAAACACTTGCATTCATGGTTTATATCAGGTATCACAGGTTTATAAGGTATTCATTAATTCGGAAATGCGAGGGGGTTATGAATTCATTAAGTTCTTTGAAAAAGTAATTCACATTGTTATATAGTAATAAACGAGTATTTAAAAGTGTTTGTAACAAGATGTATCCCCCTTGCGTGGTTTATAAAATATTAAAGAGATTGAAAGCGAGGCTATGATTTCACTAAGTCTTTGAAAAAGTAATCACATTGTTATAAGTTAATGAGAGTATGTAAAAGGAGTTTGTAACAAGATTGTTCTCCCCCCTCCGCGGGTTTTTAAAACATGTTAATAAGTAAAAGCGCGGAGGACTTCTGAACTTCACTAAGTCTTTGAAAAGATAATCTTTGTTTAAGATAATAAGTATGTTAAAGTGTTTGTAACAAGCATGTATCCCCCTCGCGGGTTTCATAAAACATGTAATGTAAATAAAGTAAAGCGAGGCTATGACTCACCTGTAGGGAGTTGTAATAAATATTCAAAATGTAAGTGACGACAACCCTTTTATCACAATCTTAAGGAAAGTTGATATAGCAAGATATAGTAAACAGCCACATTCACGCACCTGGTAAATTGTCAAAGTCTTAGGAAGAATGTACTCTAGAACTTTGGTTCTAAGAGTTTTTAGTATTGTTATAAGTTGATGGAGATTTTGGAATTATTGTTCACCGTTCGGGCCCTCATATTTCAGAAAGAAGTCATTCAGTAAACGTTCTTGAGGAGCTAGGGCACTTTTAAATTTGTAAACCCAACAACTTCAGTCAAAACTTATACCAAGATGAAACCCTTTAATATGAAGCTCCCTAGTATTGTGATACGATATAGATTCAGACGGATAGTTATAACATAATCGGTTTTAAGCGTTTTATTCAATAACTAAAAATGATAAGCACGTCAAGCGTTAATTAAAGTTATGTCTTGTAAGGTTTTTAACACATTTTTATACTTTTTCAAAATGTTACATTTTAGACCTTTAAGAATGAAAATGGCAAATTATACCATTGGTGTTTGTATTTTAACAGTTTGGTCTTCTAGTTTAAAAGATGTAACAAAGTAAACCTGTGCACTTTGGAAGTGGACATAAATAGACCATTATAGTTATAAACTTTGACAAATGACATTTTTCAGTCCTTTTACTTATAAGTTTTAGAAAGTTACGATATATACCCCTTGCATGGATAATATTTACAAAACAAGTCCAAAATGCCATGCAAGCTTATTTTAAGTTTCTAAATGATATTTTCAGGTTATAGCTTATTAATATAAGCTAAAATATGAAGATTTAACTTAACAAAAGTTCAGATTAACGATTCGTTAAGCTAGAAATCAAAACGGGTCGAATTAGGGTTTTATAATGAAAACGCGTAGGTTTTTAATTCAAATTCCTTCAAGACTTGATAAAGTGGTTATAATAACATTAGTTAAGCATGTTAGGATAGATTATAACAACATTTTATCATATTAGCTTATAGATTCAAGAAAAACATGAAATTAGGGTTTCGGGTGTACGGTTTTGGATCAAAATGGAAAATGAGCATGAATTGAGTTATAAAACTTTAACAAGAGTTTATTTAGGATCATATGAACATTATAAGAGTGTAGGAGTAGGTATGAAGATCATAGAACCTGGGTTTGAGCTTATAGCTTGGAAATGGTTTGAAATCGGGACTTTTAGCTTCGCACGCCTAGAATAACGACTCCGGGCTTCTTTTCTTGATTTCTTTTGCTTCAATTCTGTTCTTGAGACTTCTTATGACCTATTAGGATCTTCATGAGCATATTATTGGCTTACTATGATGGGTTATAGAGGAGGAAGTGGGGGATGAGTTGAAATGAAGGGTATATGCACCTATTTATAGTGTAAACCCCCTTAATATAACGTTGCAAATGGTACATTATATGAGTAATGTACTTGGTAATAATGGTATTAAGATATTGGTTTGACATGTTTATGATGTTTGCTTGACATATATGAAGTAGGATTGCCATAGGTAGGTTGTGCGTGAGATTGTAAATTATGATACGTAATGGAATCAGATGAAACGAATTTTATTACCTTGGAAAAAGAAATACTTAACATAGTAAGTAGATATTAAATTGATGAAAATACTAGGATAATTATGAGTTGTTTAGAGTTCCCCCATCCTTACAGATAAAAATTGCTCCGAGTTTGATTGACGTTATAAAGTGATGAAGTTCTTAGTTTCTATCAGTTTCTAGTCTGTTGGACCTATTTGTTAAAATTATGGAACATCTGATGTACATGGGTCCTGTGTGATGCTAGGTACACTTCCTACAAAAGGGATTAGGTCTATTATATCCTAGGTTTCCGTTTGCATTGAAGTTTCTGGCTTCCTTTTTGCTGTTGGTGGTTCGTATTATCATCTGTTTGCGGTTATCTAGGTAGTTGTTGTTGTTGTTATTGGAGTGGTTATTGTTGTTGCGATTATTGAGGGTAATTGTTGTTGTTGTGATTATTGGGATAGTTGTTGTTATTGCTGGTGGTCGTTCATTTTTTTCATCAAACTTTCGCTTATGATCATTGGTTTCTTGCACATAATCGCGCTTTAGTATTTGATCCATTAATCTTGGGATATTTGTGGTGGCTTTCTTTACAGAGTTGAGGTTGTGTAGCAGAAACGTTTCCATCAATGCTTTGGGCAGCCCCGAAATGAAAGCTTCCAAAGGTTCTTAGTGTTTGGTACCCATTCTCGATTGCGATGTGTCATCCTTATGCAGGGGCCATGCTAATCTCTATTTTGTATCATCTCCGATTGAAGCTTTGAAGATTGAAGCCCTATGATCAAAGACAAAGGCGTACGAGTAGTATAAACACTACACGAATTGACCTCATTTTTGTTCCTTGATGGTCAAACCCAGGATCATGCTCATCTTTTTCTGCTCCTTATATCAATTATATCTCTATGATCATGAATGAACACTTGCTAAAAGAATCTAAGCTAAAATCTAGGCGTTTTTCCATTTTAATCTAAATCGAACCCTAAAAACCCTAAATTCATGTTTTTCATTGAACTTAAAGTTATAATGCTCAAATCTTGTTATAATCTATCATATATTATGTTAATGGAACAACTTTATTAGTTTTTGAAAGAATTTGAAATAAAAACCTAAGCGTTTTTGATTTAAAACCCTAATTTGACCCGTTTTGATTTCTAGCTTAACGAATAGTTATCTGAACTTTGTTAGTTAACCTTCCATATTTTTAGCTTATATTAATAAGCTATAACCTGCAAATGTCTTTTGGAATGTTAAAATAAGCTTGCATGGCAATTCGGACTTGTTTTGTAAATATTATCCATGTAAGGGGTATATATCATAACTTTCTGAAACTTATAACTAAAAGGACTGAAAATGTCATTTTATCAAAGTTATAACTAGAAGGGTCTATTATGTCACTTTTCAAAGTGCAAGGCCTAGAATTTTCATCAAATGCAAAATCAATCTATTTTACTTGTACGGGGAAATTGTTCGCTTTATTACATTACTTGCATTGTCAATATCTCAATATGCAATGTAACTTGCATAACTAAAGTAGACGAGCTCACGCAACCTACCTATACCATCTATATCTATTTATATGTTAAGCAAACATCATAACATAGCAAGTCGATATCTTAATGTCATTATTACAAATTACATTACTCATATAATGTACCATTTGCAACGTTATATCAAGACAGGAATTTAAACCATTATCGTATGCCTCTAAACCCTAATTCCATGAAGAATTAGCATCTAAAGTGAATTCACAAGCTACTAAAGCATATGTATAATAATATCTCACTTGAAATATAAACTCCCTCTAAGTCAAGTACAAGTCTTATAAAGCATAATGTACAAATCATAAAACATGATCTTCAAAATAGCCGTTTTACCTTCATTTTCCCAAGGAATCTTGTAAAATCTATCAAGTACAAGTTTTAATCAAGTCATACACTTCATTTAAAATCCATGTTCATCCTCATTTCATGAAATTACAAGAAACCAAAGTCAGAAACCCTAACCCGAGCTAAATAGTAACCCGTGATCTGTTTATTGATTTTTATCCATTTTAAACCTCAACCAACACTTAAATAAGTTATAATAACTTATTTTACAACATTATCAATCATATTCACTCATCATATCATCATTTTAACAACAATGTATGAGAATTGAATTGTGAAAACCCTAAACGAACCCTAATTGCAAATTCGACTCGTTTATTCATTTTATCCATTCAAATCATGAACCATCAATTAAATATTGTTGTAAACTCATGATATAAGTTTACAATTCATAATCTATCATCATTTATCAAATGTACACGAAATTAAATCCAATAAACCCATTTCATGCCCTAATTTGACCCACAACATGTTTTACTCGTTTTCACCCATTTTTAACCCGAACTATCTATCAATCCTTGCTAATAACACTTGATACAAGCCTTGAGAACACATATCTATCATTGTTATCTAAATGTACCCGAAATTCAAGCATAGAAATCCAATTCGAGCCCTAATACGCCTAAAGACTGTGACCATATCTTTGCTAAATAACCAATTTTAACTCCATTTGAAGTTAGCACCTCAATGACAGCACATACATTCTCTAAGAGCTTACCCAAGCTGCTATGACCATTTCTTGGTTCTCTAATGAAGCCACATGATCAACCCTTTCGGCCCTAAGTCAGCCGCGGCTAGAAATGGGCCACAAAACCACTCCACATCACCTCTCTACCATCCTGACCCTGCCATATCAACCTTTGGGAGGCTCCTAACTCGCTATTACAGAAATCTAAGGTGGGACACCTCTCCCTACTTGGCTCTAAAGTTTCGAAATAACTATAAATAGGGGTAACATGCCTTCATTTCAAATCACCCCCCACTTCCTCCTCTATAACCCTTCAATGGCAGCAACTCTCTACTCATACACTCTTATAATGTTCCTATGATCCTAAATATACTCTTGTTAAAGTTTTATAACTCAATTCATGCTCAATTGTTTTTAATACACACAAGTACTTAAAACCGATATTGTAAAGTTTATAGCCTCGCTTTTACTTATTTACATGCTTTATAAACCCGTGAGGGGGATACATGCTTGTTTACAAACTCTTTTACATACTCGGTTATCTTATAACAATGTGATTACTTTTAAAAGACTTAGTGAGTTCATAGCCTCACTTTTTAATCTCTTTAATGTTTCATAAACCTGTGAGGGGGATACATGCTATAAATTACAAATATACAAGTGTTTTCCAGGACTTAGCTATCCATGATTATTCCATTTCAATTAATGTCTAAGTTACTTTATGCAAAAGTCCCTTTATCATGGACCTTTAAATCACTTTAGGTGACGCGCAATATTGTGGATAGATATATCAGGATTAACGAATCCTGTTTGTGTTAGCTGGATAGGTAACCAAACACACTATATTTGAATTTTATAGGTATACGAAAATTACCTACACCGAGGGCCATTATCTCTATATATATATCACATCAATTTGGGTATATATATACACCAGTCAGTTTGTGTGCACATGAGTCTCTAGACGAAATAATGAGACAATTAACGCATTTATATCAATAAACATTATACATGCAATTCCATTTTCAATGATAATTGTATTAGTTATAATTATTACAAATAACGGGTGTATAACAATGTAACCCAATACCACACTATAACTCATTACTATGACACTGCTTTTATAATAATTAGTTATGATGAATTGTATTCAACTATTACATTTCCAACCAATGAATTTCACTCAACCATTATGTTGACTTTTTTAGCTTGTTTATTCAGGTAATTGGAGGCAATTTCATGGCCGAAGTGGCATGGAGTTGAAGATGGCTAAAACTTGTTATCATTCACATTGTATGTAACTAGATTTTGGGACATGCCTTTGTAAATGTCTTTTTCTATGATTATAATTGTATCATTCACATTGTATCTTTTGAACAAACGTCTTTTTAAGTCGTTTTCTATGATTATAATTGTTGTATCTATGAAGTAATACCATCTCTTTTGAGTCGTTTTCTATGATTGTGATTGTTGTATCCATGAAATAATACCCCAGATTAGCTTCCGCTGCTATATATGTCAAAACCTTAACTATAACCACATTTCTTTTTCTAGCCATCAAAGTCTTCCGTGCCACTACATTCCGGAACAGTATGTAAAGATACATAACTATTATACTATCACATAAATAACTTATGTTATTTATAATTGGGTTGTTATCAGAACGATGTCTTCTCCCAACCGCTCTACTTCCGATATTGAGGATACTTTTTCCTCTATGAATATTCTTAACTATACTTCGGTCTCATCGGATTATTTCCCAGCTTCATCAGGAAGCATTTCTTTTAACTCTTCGAAAAACTTTATAGATAATATGATCCCACCAGTATTCTCATCTTTCTACAATAATCCTTATTTGAAGGACGTACAAGCATTTTATGCTAAGGAATCACCTATTTCATTACCAGATCCTATTACTCCATCAGCTATTTTAACTCCATCTCCAGTATTACCACCATCACTACTATTTGATCCCCAATATTTCTTTGTTCCTGAAGAATTATTACCACCTAAGAAGCAAATCCATTTCCCATCTTCTTCCTCAACTATGTTATTTAATTCATCTCAGAATCAAACCTGTGATTTGGTATCACCATCTCTCTCAGTTTATACTCCTACCCCACCTCAGATACTTGAAATAGGAAAAAGTTCAAGTAAGATACATCTGAAGCATCATGAGAATCAAATCGAAGATATTTGAATTACTTAGAAGAACTCTCTTTTCACCACATTAAGAAAATGGAAGAAGGACGTATTAATGATAGAATGATCATACGAATCCGTTCTCAGATTATCAAACTTCAAAGGAAGCAATTAGGGCAACGAGATAAGATTGCTTTTGCTCACAACTGAATTTCCAATCTTGAACAAAGCATTGAGGAGAACCAAGCTCGTCACCAAACAGATCAGGAGGATCTTTAGGATATCATCTACCGGCTCAAAATAAACAAACTAGTTATAGCTTTATCCTAGCCACGGGATGTGTGGTATAAATAAAAACACTTGTCAAATCTTAACTATGTACAGTAAGAAGGCAAGTTACTTATAAAGGCAATCCCGTTACGTACCTTATTTCCAGTTTATCTCTCTTTTATCATCATCTCCATCATTTGCATCATTATCTCCGTCTTCATCATTATGAATCATACCATAACCTCTAAGTGCTTAAAATTCAAAAATAAGCATTACTCTTTAAGCATTTTAAGCATCACATTTTCTTTTAAGTATTACCTTTCAAAACTTGTGATGTCATATGTTGTCTTGTGTTGATAGAATGCCTCCTAAAAGGACGTCAACATCTGAAACACCGGCCATAACTTTAGCTGCCATCCAGCAACTGATTACTGATGGCATTTCCTCAGCTCTGAAAGCACAAGCTGCAACAATGGCAAGTGCTAGTAATCCCAACAGGAACACCGGACCTACTGGAACTCCTGTAGCAAAAACAGGAAACTATAAAGAGTTCATTAGCTGTCAACCTTTCTACTTCAATGGTACAGAAGGAGCAGTTAGCCTCATTCGCTGGTTTGAGCGAACTGAATCGGTATTTTCTCGTAGCAACTGTGCCGAGGAAAACAAAGTGACATTTGCTACCGGTACTTTAACCAATGATGCCCTGTCCTGGTGGAATGCATACGCTCAAACCTATTAGAATAGATCAAGCCAACAAATTTACTTTGTACCGAAATTTTTGGAAAAGGCCTTAACCAATAATTATTTGCCCCATTGAACCGAAAAGATAAGGAAATGGAAAGACGAATTTTACAACTTGGTTGTAAAAGGAAATGATCTTAAGACTTACATTAGGAGATTCCAGGAATTAGCCGTCTTATGCCCAAACATGGTACCAAATACTGAGAAACTTATGGAAGTCTTCATCAGTGGATTACCCAGAAGTATTGAAGGAAATGTTACTGCCTCGAAGCCTCAGACTTTGGAGGAAGCCACCAACATAGCCCAGAGGTTAATGGATCAGATAATAAGGCATGATTATGTGTAAGAAACCAATAATCACAAATGAAAGCTTGAGGATAAGAGAAACATCATCAACAACAACAACTATCAGAATAAATATAACAACAACAACCGTAACAATGACTACCACCAATAGCAGAATAGAAGGCAAGAAACCTTCAGGACTTGTGCTGCCACCAATGGGTATACTGGGAATCGTCCCCTATGTAAAAGGTGCACCCTGCATCACATAGGACCCTGCACTGTCTAGTGTCGGACTTGCGATAGAGTAGGTCATCTGACCAAGAATTGCAGAAACAAAAGACCAGCCACTAGAAACAACCAACAATCAGTATCCATAACTTGTAATGTCTGTGGAAAGAAAGGACATTATGTGAATCAGTGCTCAAAAGCAAACAACAAGACCACAGGAAAGCATACTTAGAGACAAGCTTGCTTTTGTTCACTTTAGGATTTCTACTATAGAAACAACTCTCGAAGATATTCAAGTTCATCACTAGAATATTTTGAAACACACTTCATAAGTTTGAAAACTCCAAACATCAAGCTACAATCCTTGTCATTTGTTACTTTTATCTAGAATCCTATCTCGAGACACGTAGTATAAGTGTCAACTCTTTTAAAGGTTTCATATGTAAAGTTATACATGGAATAATAAAGTGATAATTTCGTTACATCTTGTTATCTAGTGATATCACCCTCGACTATATGGGCGTCAGTACAATTAATCTCTCCATATTTATGATCATCTTATTGAAATGAATTAGGACGCTTCTTCATTTGAATAAGGAAATTATAAATCTCCTAACTATGAATTTATAAATTCTCAGTTACAAGGATTTGGACGCTTCTCTTTGTAAGTGACAAATTATAAATAACTAGACTTAAGTATATGACATACGTACAAACAACATTCTTTCAATCCGTTTGTACAAATAATTCCTTTTCTTCACTTATCATTATCATAATTACGTTTATCATCTGTTCATTTCCAAATCTATATCCCACATGATTAACAACTCTCTTACAAATTCATAATCATTCCTTGACGTCTCTCCAGCATCCGACTAAATCTCAGGACGAGATTTCTGTAAGGGGTAGAGACTATAACAACCCAAAATTTTCATCAAATACAAAATCAACCTATGTTACTATGATCACAATTATACGGGGAAATTTTTTGCTTTATTACATTACTTGCATTGCCAATATCTCAATATGCAATGTAACTTGCATAACTAAAGTAGACGAGCTCACGCAACCTACCTATGCCATCTATATCTATTTATATGTCAAGCAAACATCATAACATATCAAGTCGATATCTTAATATCATTATTACAAAGTACATTACTCTTATAATGTACCATTCGCAACGTTATATCAAAACGGGCTTTAAACCGTTATTATATACTTCTAAACCCTAATTCCATGAAAGGTTAATATCTAAAGCGAATGTACAAGCTACTAAAGCATATATACAAGTCATATAACATCTCATTTGAATAATACTTTCCCTCCAAAATAAGGTACAAGTCCTTTAAAGCATAATGTACAAGTCATAAATGCACGATGTCTAAATAGCCGTTTTACCTCCGTTTTCCCAAGGAATCTTGTACAATCTATCAAGTACAAGTTACAAGCAAGTCATATACTTCATTTACAATCCATATTCATTCTCATTTCATGAAATTACAAGAAATCCAAGTTAGAAACCCTAACCCGAGCTAAATAGTAAACTATGACCCGTTTCTTGGTTTTTATCCATTTTAAACCTCAATCACCACTCAAATAAGTTGTAATAACTTAATTTACAATATTACTAATCATATACAATCATCATTCCATCATTTCATTTCATTTATACACGAATTAAAAGCAAGAAACCCTAAACGTGCCCTAATTTGAACATTCGACCCGTTTACTCATTTTCGCCCATTTTAAACTCGAACCACCTATCAATTCTTGTTATTAATCCTTAATACAATCCTTACAAACATTAATCCATCATTACATTACAAATATACACGAAATCCAAGCATAGAAACACAATTCGTGCCCTACTTGAACCCGTGGCCCCTTTTCTTGCAAAATAACCCATTTTAAGCTTTCCTTTGCACTTTAGCACCTCAATGACAAGCACCACTACATTCCTAAGCAGCTTACCCAGCTACTATGACCATTTCTTGGTCTATAATGAAACCACATGATCACTCTTTGGCCTTAAGTCTTGTCGTGGCAAAGAAACACCCAAAACAACTTCCACATCACCTATTCTACTACCATAGCATCACCACATCACCCTTATAGCTCCTCTAACTCATCTAGATCAGAAATGAGACACCTCACCCTCTTACCTTGGCCTCTAAGTTTCGAAAATAGTATAAATATGGGTGTTATGCCCTCATTCTTACTCATCCCCTACTTCCTCCTCTATAACCCATTTCTAGCAGTAATCCTTTGCTCAAGAAGATCCTAAGAGGTCCTATGAAGCCTCAATATCAGAAGTGAAGCAAGAGAAACCAAGAAAAGAAGCCCGGGAGTCGTTGTTCTAGGCGTACAAAGCTAAAAGTCCCAATTTTGACCCGTTTCCAAGCTAAAAGCTCAAACCCAAGTACTGGATGTTCCACTTCTGATCCTACACTCTTATAATGTTCATATGATCCTAAATAAACTCTTGTTAAAGTTTCATAACTCAATTCATGCTCATTTTCCATTTTGATCCAAAACCGTACACCCGAAACCCTAATTTTACATTTTTCTTAAAACTAAATGTTATAATGGTTAAATGTTGTTATAATCCATCCTAACATACTTAATTAATGTTAATATAACCACTTTATTGATTATTGAAGGAATTTTATCTTAAAACCCGCGCGTTTACGTTTTGAAACCCTAATTTGACCCGTTTTGCTTCCTAGCTTAACGAATCGTTATTTTAAACTTTCATTATGTTAAACCTTCATATTTTAGCTTATATTAACAAGCTATAACCTGCTAATATCAATTAGAAACTTAAAATAAGCTTGCATGGCATTTTGGACTTGTTTTGCAAAAGTATTCCATGCAAGGGGTATATATCGTAACTTTCTGAAATTAATAACTAGAAGGGCTGAATATGTCATTTTATCAAAGTTATAACTATAGGGATCTATTATGTCACTTTTCAAAGTGCAAGGTTTACTTTGTATATCTTTTAAACTTAAAGGATCAAACTAGTAAAATTGCAAACTCCAAGGGTATATTTTGCCATATTTATTCTTAAGGGTCTAAAATGTAACATTTTGAAAAAGTATAAAAATGTATTCAAAACCTTACAAACCGTAACTTTAATTAACGCTTGACGTGCTTAATTATCACCCTTGTTGCATTCGAGAATTATTTAGACCCTAATTCTAACTGGTGCAGATTTGTGTACTTTCCAAGCTTATGATATAATACATGCTATGACTGTGCAATTGAGCGATCACCCCAAAAATGAAACACTTAGACTAGTGGAGAGTTGAGTGACTTTTTATCCCCTTTCGTGAGGTGTTCGGCTTTGATGTTTTCTAGCATAAGAATTTTATAAATTCATTTCTTGAAGTTATTCTCGAGAAATCTTTTTATGAAATGTTCTAACAGGTTCTACTTGAGGGCAAGCAAAAGTCAAGTGGGGGGGATATTTGATAACATTAAATATTTAATACTTTTTTGTGGCAAAATACCCCCTATATTACCTGTAAATGTTTCACTAACACTCAAAAATAAGATATTTTCTATCATTTTGTCATTTTCAGGTGAAATGCAGAAAAGTGAAGAAACAAGGGAAAAAAGGCTTAAAGTGTAAATTCTAAAGAATGTTACGGCATAACACTAAAAATGGTTACACCGTAACATATGTTAAGCAAGTACGAAGATCAAGGACAACTTTACGACGTAACACCATATCTAGTTACGCCGTAAACATGAATTTGGAAGGAAATCTTACCATAGATAGAGTTACGGCGTAACACCCTACAGGGTTACGCCGTAACCATGAAGATCTACAAATATTGAAGGAAGATCATGTACTTATGGACATTATTTGAAGGTTACGACGTAACACCATATCTGGTTACGCCGTAACAACTGCTTAAATATGGAATGTCGTGTAAGAAGGTTACGGCGTAACACCTTTATCAATTACGCCGTAACAGGTTCGATACCTATAAATAAAGGCCTCATTCAAGATATTCCGATATCACTTCCTCCACAACCAATTGAAGAGGCGACAAAGGCTTCCAACCTTAGAAGAATTCCACCTGGAGTCCAAGGGAGATCATACTTTACTTATTTTTTGTATTTAATCGTTCAAATACGAATACTGTAAGAATTATGAGCTTTCAATCTATGATTACTTCTATTTTTTGCTGTGTTTCCGTTACCATGAGCGGCTAAGCACTTAAAGTGCTGGCCTAGTTATGTAATTACAATTGTTATGATGTTTGTTTCCTGTTAAATTATGGTTTCGTTAGATATTCTTTGACTATCATGTAACCCTGGGTTTTGGTAGTACGGGTGGTTTGGACTTGGCTTGCCCGATTATTAGATTATCTAGTCAATATGAGATCCATCGGGTACTAGAGAGGATTTATGACTTCGACCCCTAGTGTAGGAAGTAACTGGTCTCCGCACTTATCACTCAATATACTTAAAAAGCACAGGAACTCTCTCAGAGATGGTTAATAATCTGTATAGGTTATTAGATCAGTTTTAGGAATAGTTGGGATTAATCACTGCAACCTGGATATCCTACCTCCTATACGATTTAGACTGAGTCGGAATCACGAGAACTATAGGATAGACTATATATGCTTATTCAAGTTTATCGACCTTAGAAACCACTAATGAAACCAAGTTTAACATTGCACAGGAAAACGTTTTCATAACAGTAGTAATGAAGTAACTAGGGTAACACGTTTTCTCTCCTGATATCTCCAACTCTTTTTATTTTTAGTATTTAATTTTATTGTTATTTTAAATTCATTTCAAATCAAATCAAAAACCATTTTCTTAACGTGACATTTTAAATTAAAACTAATTACAACTTAGCTCTTGGGACGACCTCGGATTTACCATTTTATAATATCCATGATCGAGCTCTCTGCCCGTTAGTACGTTGTCAGGTAGATCGAGTTTTATAAATGTAAAACTTGGTAAAACTATATTTTAAAATAAAATACGCATCATTTGCCTATAGTGATGCTGTGAAGAGTGATTGGCATTTGTGTAGGTAGACATAACAGTAGGTGCCGTTTGCATAGGAGTAAATGTTTCTCTTTGCTTTTCTTCCAGTCTTAGCATTCCATAAGCCTTAGTAGCATTAGGTAAGGGCTACATTAATAGGATTTGACCTCTTAGATTTGCAAAGCTTTCATCTAATCTCATTAAAAACTGAATTAGTCTCTTTTTACTATCCCTAGCACCATTTAGTCTATCATTTTCACAAGTACGGTTGCAAAAACATATGTATGGTGCTTCTAATGCATCAATTTCATCCCAATAGCCTTTCAATTTCTAGTAAAATACCTCAACAAAGCAATTTGATTGCTTTAACTAAGCTATGTCATTACTTAGCTGGTAAATCCTATGACCATCAAGTTGGGAGTAGTGTTCTTGCAATTTTAACCACAAAGCAGAAGCAGTATTCACAAAACTTAAATTGTTACTTATCTGGTCAGATACAATGTTAAAAATCCAAGATATGATCATGTCATTATTCCTTTCCCACAAAGCTCTTAAAGGTGATTCAGAATCATGTTCTGGATAATCTTTGGTAATGATCTTGAGCTTGTTCTTTGCGTTGAGTGCAATCGTCATTGAGCGTCTTCATGAACTGTAATTTTCTGATCCAAGAAGTTTCTTTGAGATCAAAATTAACCCTGGATGATCATTTAGAGGAAGAAATAAGGGGTGATTAGTCGAGTTTGTGTCTTCAGTCTGAGAGCTTGATTCTCCGGTGTTGACTGGTGGTTGTTGTGATGTAATTGGTGGTTGTTGTGGTGGTCTAACCATCATGATTGTTAAGTTTTGTTTTGATTGTATGATCGGAGAAGATGATTAAATTTGGGGAAAGTTTGTTACGGTGGTTCTTGATTGTTTGTTAGGGTTGTTAGGGTGGTTGTTTGAATTTGTTGTGATGGTTAGAAGCGGTTATGGTCACCGGAGCTGTAGCTCTGATACCATTTCATAAAAATGAATTGAGAGAATATTATTGATTGTGTAAAATGAATTTGTTACAGTACATTACAAGAAATGAGAGGGTAAACTATTTATACTACCAAACATTCAAAGTAACTATATCTAAGTAACTGAAAAATGTACATAGGGACTTTTGGTGTTTTAGACAATGCTGTGATATGGTTTAACTTTGACTTCCATTGACTTTCATTATTGAGTTGACCATACTTGTAGCTTGTATTCCATTAAAAACAAAACATAGATTTTCATCGTTACTCTCGGGTCAATAAATTAGACTCTTCCAACTCCTCACTTAGAGGGGGTGGGTATGGTGGCGTGGGAGACCATGTCATTCTCATGTGACATGCAAATGGCTTGAGCTAAACTCTTGTTACCACACTGATCACTTACATGCCAAACCCCAAGCCATTCATTTAGCATGCGCCAATTAAAGAAGATGCTAAAAAATGTACTCCCTCCGTCCCATAATTATTGTACGCCGACAAAAAAACGTAAAGTTTAAGAAAAACATCATTATTACAACTTTCTCTCTCTTGTTTTTTGCCCAATGATAGTTTTACCATGAACCAATTAATTTATAATTTAAAGTTTTTAATTATCGCCTCAAGTGATTATGATAAACTTAATCTAACTTTCATATCTATTTTTTAAAGTGGATGATTGATTTAGAACAACCCAAAAAGGAAACATGAATTATAATTAGGAGGTGATTTACACACTCCACTAATTTATTCGCACACTCAACATAATGTGTCATGACATTTATACCCTTAATATTTGTGTCTTGATTTCAAGGTTATAAATAGCGTGAGACGTGACGTGGCGGCATGACCAAGCCTCACGCATTTACGAGTCATGGCGTTTTTCAAAGCGTGACTTAAAGTGGCACAAAATATGAAAATATTTATAAATTGATATATTTATATCATATTTCAAATATAGAGTTTACAAAAAGTGTCATACATAAGGAATAAAGTCAAAAAAATATCTTTGCATGTAATCTTTTTCATTTTTATATAAAAATACAATTTTTATCGAAAATGAATTAAAAAAACTTCACGCATCACGTTTTATCGCGCATTATCACGTTTTTCCACTCCTCATCTCACGTCAAGCCTTAAGCCCAAGCCTTGGTCTATTGCGTAGCTAGGAGGTCACGCCTCGCGCCTTTGCGAGGCCTTAGCGTGCCATGGCAGGCCTTTTAGAACCATGCTTGATTTACAAACTCCACTACGTGATGTAGGGGTATAAATGACAAGACACAAACATTTTAAGTGTGCAAATCAATTGGTGGAGTACTTTTTGTTTTTTTTTAATTGAGTTTTTTATTAGGTTTGTATTTTAAGAAATTACTAAGCGGGTAGGAAATTACGTAAAGAGTTGAGTTAGTAAAAATTTTATTGCCGCCGCTATGCGCGGGTAACCAACTATTATTATATAAAGCATTTACAATGTGGGTCCCATCAAAAATTAAGATAAGGGGGTGCAATCTTAACCATCCATCTTATTTTAGAAGATCACATCATAGAGTGACATGTGTCACTTCTTAATTAAAATATCACTTTTATTTTCAATTTGACATATCCTTTTATCTATTTATTTTTTTTATGATCTAATTTCACCGTATTTTTTAAAATTCCGGGATCTTTAATTCAACATCCATTTTGATATATTTTTATAAATTTTTAGCTTTTTACATTTTTAGTGGGTTTATTTTGAATTTTTTAACAACTTTAACTTTAATTTGAATACAAACTTGATTCGTAAAAGATATATACTTTTGGAGACAATGTTTGATGGGCAAGAGAGTGTGTGAGTCTTTATACAAGCAAGAATGATGTTAATATGATGTTGCAAGAAAGCTACGGAAACCCAAACAAACGAATTCTCTAAACGAGTAGGGAATTACGGAGCGAGTTGGGTTAGCAATTTTTATCGCCGCCGCTATGCGCGGGTATCCAACTAGTTGGTTATAATGGATCTTAAAAAATGGGAAATGACTCGAGCTACTAGTGAGAGGTGTTTTAGTATGAAGTGTTAAGGTGGCGCTAAAGTGACAGTTTAACTTGAGCCATCATACCACACACAAGTTTCCTAAAAAAAATTCATGTAAAACAAATTAAAGGACTTAAAATATGCACAATTTTATACTTAAACATGCCTAAAATAATCTTTAACAGCTTTAGTTACTCACTTGCCTCATTTTAGCCTCCTATCATTTCTCATTTTTGAATTTTCGCCAAAACACTAGTTTACGCTCTCTCAATCTCACTTCTCCAACTATTTAACCATTTAAATTAACCCCTCAAAAAGCCCAAATCCAGCAACCAAACACTCCCAAATCTAAAATGTCCATAAACGAAGAAGACGATTGGGAGCTCATAAACGACGATGGCTTCGTTTACAAACGTCTCAAACGCCACAACCAAACACCCACCTTCACTCAACCACCACCACCAGATCCATTAGCACTAGCACAAGCCCAAAGAAAACGCAAAAAAACCATTTTACTAGACCTCAAAAACAAGTACCAAAAAGAAATTAATCAGTGGGAACATTTATCAAACACCTTGACTGCACTGCAAAATAAGCCACCCGTAACTGTCCCATTGGTGGTGCATCAGACTGGTGTCTGCTCGCCGGAGAGTTCTTCGGATAATGCTTTCCGGGAACTTGCTGATAAGGTTCTTGCTCAGGTATTTCAACGTTTTTGACCTAATTTTTAAAAATTGAGATTTTTTAAAATTTGAAATTAGGGTGATTAGAGCTGTTAAGATTTGACCCTTTATCGTTAATTACAACCTCTTGTTGTTAGTTTTGTGAATTTGATTCAGATTTAGTTCAAATTTGGAGCATTCTAGTATTTTATTAGGGTTTTGAAATTGAGTGTATTTATTCAAATTCGGTATATTGTTTTCTGTTGAGATTTTACCCTTTATTGTTAATTTCATGCCCATGTTTTTAAATTTGTAAATTTGGTTCAGAATTGGTTGAATTTGAAGTATTGAAGTATTTTAGGGTTTGAATTAGGGATTTGGGGTTTTTTTAATGGAGGGGTATGATGGTAATTTGGGGGGATTGGTTATTGTACAGGTGGAAGCTCAGGAAGCTACTATTAATGAAGTTTCGAGATTGTGTGATAGTGTTGAAGCGTTATGTGATGCTGAAGAGCAACGGTTGAAGCATCCGCTTTTTGATTTACCGATTTGGGAACCTTCTTGTAAGGAGCTAATGGTGTCGTTACAAGTAGAAGAATAGTCTAACTTGGGTTCTTCGGGTAAAAAATGGGTTAGTGTTTCTTAACCGAAAAATTGTTGTGTAATATATTATTGGTTAGTTACCATAGATAGATTCAGTGAATGCTGAAGAGCGTTGGGTTACTTATCGTGGAGGAGGCGGGGACTGTTAGATGTAAGGAGCTAAGATAGATGTTTTGGTTGATTGTGTACAAGCGTTTGAATGTAATTGGGATATTGTAAAAAAAGTACTGGTTTAGAGATTTTTGTTGATTGGTTTTTAGAGTTTACAAGAAACTGATATTAGAGGAAACAGTTTTGAAACTCATTTTCCCCTTGAACGCCTTTGTGAACAAGGCAACCAGTTTTGACAACAGTTAACTAATTGCTTGAACAAGGTTAGTTAGAATTGTTTAAGGGAGAAAAAAGTCCGTTGGTTTCTTTGACATTTTCTCGGACTATAGTAGCTATAATATGGCAATGTTTCTTGTTTTCGATAGTAAAGAATGTGATTGTTTCACAACAGTGATTCAGTGAATATATATGGTTTATTAGTTTATTCGAGATTTAACCTTGACTGCCTTGTTGTTTGTGAAACCAGCCTTCTTACAAGCACGCTCTAAAAGTGGTGCTTGTGACGGTCTAGCAGTGTTATTGAAGTTTTGATGTCTTCACTGAATCACCTTTGTTGAACTTTTTGTCTACCTGCAGATATAACGTCTGTAATGCATTCATCATTTGATTTAGGTTATTGCCCTTGCTTTGAGTTCCTAAAATGATAGAAAGGTTTGGATTTATGACCAAAGTAGGTAAGTGTCTCTTAACCAAGAATTTGTTTGCGTAATATATTTTTAAAAAATTTCAGTTTAGATAGATATAGTGAACCCCGAAGAGCATCGGGCTGCGTATCGTAGAGGAGGATCACACATTTAGATGTAAGGATCTAGGGGTAAAAGGTTTCGTTGATCTGGTACAAGCGTTTAATTATATTGATCTAGAGATTTTTGTTCATGGGTTAAGTTTTAGAGTTTGCAAAGAAGGATAAATTTTGTTTTAGCAATTCATTTTCTGCCCCCGACTTTTTTTTAGCAAAGCAACCTGTTTTGAAAACGTATTTATAATTGCTTGGACACAAAAGACAAGAATTGTTGTAAAAAGTAAAAACCAAGTGCGTTTGTCTCTTTAACATTTTCTTGGACTGTAATAGGACTATAAATTTGCTATAAAAAAGTCTTAATGCTTTATTAGTTTATGTTCAACAAGCTCAAAACTAATAGCTATAAATTGGCAATGCTCTTGTTTATGACACTAAAGAATGTCATTGTTTCACGATAGAGATTACATGCTTAATGCTTTATTAGTTTATGTTCAACAAGCTCAAAATTTCCACAAAGAAGGGAGTTGTATCAAGTGTATGATGAAAGTTTTTGTTTTTATATCAATTTCATTAATAATCAAAGGTCAACCTTGACTGGTTTGCTGGTGAAACCAGCTTTTTCACAAGCACACTCTAAAATTTGTGCGTGTGACGGCTCAAGTGACATACACATGGCTTCCAACCAACGTGTTAGGCAACTTAAACTATCTGTCGGTTTATATTACCAAGGGCACCAGAAACATTTTCCTTCTCTGGGATGGAGACAATTCAGATCTCAGGAACACTCCCAGAATCATGTCAAGTCAATAGTGGATTTACATGTGGTAATTGCAGTTTTCCGTTACAGAGCCAAGTTGGCTTCTTTAGTGTGATGAAGTTATAAATTTATCTTCATTGAACCGCATTTGTTGAAGTCGTTACATATTTTCGGTAAAATTTAGAAATCATAGTCTGTATATTAACTAATCTAACGCATCTAAGGATCTATGTATCTACATGGATTATGTAGTTTAACCTTAAAACTTCATTTTCATTGTTTCTGTTATAATCAAATATAATAAACGTAGTGGCTTTCAGGGCATTGAAATTATTCTTTTCTATAAGGTACTATGAAAAATAGTTGCAATAATAAGCGGTGTCGGAGCCAGAAATTTCGAGTATTAGCGGCAAAAAGTTAATACCTTCATGAATGTCGCAACAATTCTTTTTTAACCGACAAAATGTAGCAAAAAAAAATTATATTGTAGAAAAATTGACTAATATAGTGCAAAACCTGCAACAAAAGTGCAAAAACACCTTATATTGCTCAAAAACTGCAGCATAAGAGTCGTGAAGAAAACAGCGAAGTATAGTTCAAAAACTATAGCTACTAAGATAGTAATTAAGAACAGCAAATAAGAGCAACTATTTGCAAAGTTCAGTCACTTGAAAAGGATTTCCCAATATTACATCACAAGGCACCAAAGTCAGGGAATTGAAATTTGAAAATCAAAATCAAATTTCACACAGGATGCAAATTCGTAAGATGAGAGTAGAGGATGTCTATATCAAACCAGATTTGAGCTAAAGGTAAGGCTGGATGGAGTGGGAGTGAACTCACCGTTCACAACTCAACTCACCGTTCAAAACCCTACGCCGGGTATAACAACTCGCGCGAGTTGTGTTTAATTCGGTGAACCACTCACCTCAGTGAGTGATAAAAACTTGGGGCCCACATATCTACTATCCGTTACATGTTTAAAAAAAACTTTTTTAAAAAAAAACCTCATTTTTACCTATAAATACTCACTACTTTACTCATTTTTATACGCAACTCTTCAATTTATATATAATCTTCCTAAACTTCACAATCTCCATTTTATTTTCAAAAACATGTCTCACCAAAACACTCCCCGACCCAACAAACGTCAACCAAGAAACCCAACCGAAGTAATCCGCCGACACCATATGCCACGTTCACGCTTCGAAACCCATCACCGAACACGAACTTATTACGGCCACAATCATACTATCACCAAGCTTACCCAAACCAATCATACCGAAACCCGGCACCGGCACCGGAACAATACGTGTTTCACGGTTACGAGTCACAGCCAAACGCGTTTGTTGATTTCTCGTCCCAACATTCCTCGTTTCCATTTAACCACCAAGACTACGTCTCACAAACCCGAATGGGTGGTTCGTCATCACAACCACGTACGGATCTAGCCATGTCTCCGATTAATGCATTTCCGGTCGAAGAGTTGTACTCGCCTCGATTTTCAGACTCTTTTTAAGAAAACACCGGTTATTTACAAGAACACAATCCTCACGAATCTCCGGTTGAACAAGTCGCGACCTCACCAACGACGAAGAAGAAGAAGGCGACCCGTAACCGCCAAAAGAGGACGATTCAAAGCGATGATGCACCCCGACAAACTCCGTGGACAACAGAGGAAGAAATTGCGTTGGCTAAAGGTTGGCTTGCCGTTTCTGAAAACAGCAAGCATGGTAACGCGAGGAGGCAAGCTGGATTTTGGTGTGAGGTTTTGCAGTACATAGAGAGCAAAACAAAACAGTACGGTTGTCGAACATACGATATGGTGTGCGGAAAATGGAAGACGGTGCGCCCGTCCGTGATTCAGTTTTGTGGAATTTACAATAACGTCATGCGTATGGCGCATGAGAGTGAAGCCGGAAACGAAGATTACGTTCAAAGGGCAATGATTCACTATGAAATTGAAACCGGACTTCCCTTTAAACTTCGTCATTGTTGGGAGATTTTAAAAGATCGTCCGAAATGGCAAGAAATAGCAATTCCAAAATTTGCAACAGAGTCTGGGGGTAGCAAGAGACACAAGTAATTTGGTTCTAATTCATTCAACACAGAGTCTAGGGAAGCTAGTATTAATCTAAATACTAATTTTGGCGACAATGATGAAGATGGTGTGTAGGAAATTCGACAACCAGGGGGTAGGGACAAAGCAAGAGCTGCTGAGAAAAATAAAGGGTCGAAAGCATCAAGATCGTCAACTGTGAATGAAGATGCATCGGCTAGGTTGATGGTAGCCGAGATGACAGCTCAAGAGAAAGAACAACGCGAAAAATTCTTAGAGATCAAGAGGGAGATGGAATGTCGTGAACGAGAGATTGCAACTCAAGAGTATCGACAAGAACAAGAAGACATGAGGTTCTATCTCCAGCCATACGATCACTTGACCGGGGACCAGCGAAAGGCAAAATAAGGGCAAATATCAAGGCGAAGTATAATTTGCAGTATTAGTTTACGTTTAAGTTTTTATTTATCTATGTATCGTATCGTTTTTATTTATCTATGTATCGTTCAAGTTTTTAATCTATAAATAAAAGTATTTAATTTAGTTTACGTTTTTATTAATTTCATACGTTTACGTTTTTAGTTTATGAATGAAAGTAATTAAATAAAAAAATGGTGAGTAAGGTGAGTTTGGTATGTAAGGTGAGATGTTATTACGGTTGAAAGGTGAGTGGTAAAGTTGAAGAGAGAAAGTTAATGTGACGCTGACGTGTAAGGTGACTTTGTCACCACCACTCAATCCAGCCTAAAAGACTCCAAAGATTGTCATCTTGCACCTTTTTAAAATGGGTAAAAGCCATTTATTACCAACCTACTTTCTCATTTGTGCCAAAATGACCAACGTACTTTTTTTGTACTTACTACACCCACGTAAAAAAAATACGTTGGTCATTTTGGCACAAATAAAAAAGTAGGTTGATAATAAATGACTTTTACCCTTCTAAAATATATATAGATTAGTGTTATAATACCAAGGCGTTGCTCGGGTTTTAGTAGCCGGTGAGATTCAACATTATATTTGTGGCATACTTCATCTGTTTCTAAAATAGCAAATAAGTTAGCAATAATATAAACATACAATTTTATATAAAAAGGGTTAAAAAATCCAAAACAATAACTATAAACAATGTCGTCAATGAAAATATATAGATAACAAACTAAAAATAGTGAGTATTTAGAGTACACTTAGAGCACCGGGTTTGGTGGCTCATACTCCATGTCAGTCTGATGTGGCGTGTCTATTTGGCACCAACTGGCACCGCTAATGGCATGCCATGATAAAAACTGTTGTGTGAGTATGTGAAAAAAATGAGTGAAATAACACACGCTAGTTGAGAGAAATAAGAAGAAAACAATTTTTTTTATTAATGAATGAATTTTGGTGTGTGAGTGGGTGATGTCAAACTCACACGTGCCACGAATGAAGGTGTTTTTTGATGTGTAAGTTTGTTGTATACCAGTTTGATGTGGCGCTGAGATGACAAACTGGCACGTGCAAGTTTGTGTAACCATACCTAATGTTCTTATGGAAACCAAGTCATTACACAGATATTTTTTTGCAAAGATTAACACCAGATACATATAGAAAAACACAGCAACAAACAAATATACACACTAAGGGCCTTCAATATCCTCGTCGGAGAGCTCATCCAACCTTGCATAAGGGTATAGGTTATCTTTGCGAAAGATATTCACGAGTACGTAATGGCATCACTATCTTCCTTGGGGATCTTATACACAAGTGCATACTTATACATGCAAAATTAGGAGTGTCACCTTTTGCAAAACGTTTTATGGGTGGCATTTATGATGCAAACGGATATGCGTTAACATGTGCAACGGGTTTAGCCGGAACAACCACTTCGATAGTGTAAAAATCAAACGGATCTTCATCGAGACCAACCAACACCTTAACCTCATCATCTGCATATCTACTCCACCACATCAATAACATAATCGGGCATCGCCTCCACCTCATTCTCGTCGAATATGTTAGGATTTTACAAATATGTATAACCTTTATACTACGAGTACGCAATGGAAGGTGTCCCTTAAAGGATCTTGATTGATGTATATGAATTAACACAAATAAACACATATAAGATTACTAACCTTTTATCACTTGAATTATCAAGACAAGTGATTTTAGTTTCTTGATTCTTGATCTTGATCTTTAAACGAAACCCTTAGTGATTAAAGGAAATCACCTCTAAGGTTGCATATACTACACGTTAAACGGGAACGATGAATGATAGTTCTGACTCACGAATTAACAACCAACAAATCACAATGATCTTGGTTGTTCATGAAGTTACACGATCGAAACCCTTGGGGTTTTTTTATCGCCGACCGGTAGTCACAAAAGGGAGAAAAGGGATCGGTTGGTGTCCTTGGGGGTTTTTGATCGCCGACCGGTAGTCACAAAAGGGAGAAAAAGGATCGGTTGGAATTAGGGTTTTGGTTGCTGTTTTCTAGCGTGAGAATAATGAACCCAAAGAGTTCATTATATAGTCCAATTTTTTGGTCTCCAAGTAACAAATATAACACATCCTCTAGTTTGCTAGAAATGACACTCACACCCCCTTCTTCTCCCCTTGTTCAACCGGACTCAACCAAACACCCATGTGTTTCGGTTATCGAACTAACAAGTCCCTCACTTGTTAATATCCCAAGCATCCTACGGTCTCTTCTAGCCCTTGCTCTATTTAGCAACATTAAGGGACTCACCTGATACTAATGCTTAAGTCAACATAAGTTGAGCGAGAATCATAAGTTTACGACATACAACAATATCCAAATAAAACTTTCAATTTAGCGGGTGCTGCATACAAAACAATTCATGACACCAATTAACCACAACGGGACGGAACGTGCCCACGATCCACAATCATACCAAATTCATATGTGCGCTACATGGCCTCATATTAGCTCACGCAGTCTTATCACCGCCAAACCTCATTTTGCATATTGGGATCCACAATACCAAACAATCATATCATAACATAAAGGGAGGAACGTGCCACGTCCAATAACATAACTTAAAGCAACGCTTAAAAATATTTAACACGGACAACAAGCATCATCTCACCCAAATAACATGAGAAAAGGGGCTATGAAAACTCCCTTTGTTTGTTTCCAAATATTCCAACAAAAGCTTCACAAACAACTAGCACAAATCTAAAACAACAAAATTACTCGTGTTACACGCTACTAATCAAAAGCTTAAGTCATGTATAACAATCTATATGATGGATGTCTATAGGTGTTCTTATTAACCCCATGGTCACCCGACACATACCCACTTTAACCACTTCATTACCAAGGTTTCATGTTAGTCATCTTTGTTCAAACTGCAAGTATTTTAACGTTGACTTAGTACTCAAAACTTACTTTACTGACCTCCATAATTCATACAAAAATCACCTATGTTCATTTATGAGTATATTAACTACCTATGATTCTCAAGAGCCATTTACATGCACAAGTACTCCTAAGAAAATCAAACTTCAAAACAGTCCCTATTGGATCTGTTTGCCACACTAAAAAGTTTGACCTAAAAACCATACTTAGACTCCAAATCAGAAGCTCTCCTTTGGGGGATTTCTAATAGACACATAGAAATAAACTCCTGTAGAAGGGCTAAGCTAAATTCGAATTTTAGTGGGGTTTTATTACTGTCATCCTGACCTAATCTGACTTCGTATTTAATGACCTAAATCTGACCCTAAACGAAATTTCAAATTCTAACGCTATCTAAACCCTAACGATACACCCAGATTGATCCTAATTAAACCATAATCATAATTAACATGTTTATTATATCATTAATTAAGAGGTTATGGAAACTATTATCCATCATAATAATTATACATGTTTTTAATGTACATTAACTTAAATGGATTATAATTTATACCTTAAATCTTCGACTCTTGAATACAAAAATCATCAAACTGAAAAAAAAAAATCTTTTTCTCTTCCTCCTTTGATAATATTCGCTGGGACAATTAAAAACAGAGGGAGAATGGTTTTTGGTATTTATAAGGTTTACAAAAAGTATATGGATAGATATTTTATCCAAATTTTCTTAGAGTAAGATTTGTTTTCTTTTTTTTTTATCCTAAAAACCGGCCGATTGGCCTTATTTATATTTTTTTATTTTTTTATTTATCTATTAATTACTTAATTATTAACATTACCTTAAGTTTTTATAAAAACATTAGCTTTGCTTGCGCATCCTTTTTGTTAAACGCATGTACTAGACTTTAAAAATAAATAACTTTTTTTTTTTATTAACCTAACTTTCATAAATAGAAATTTCATTTCTTTCATATTTAACTACTAGAAATGATCTTATCTAATATTACTATCACAAAATACTATACATAATAATACTTACACAATTAACGCAAAAAGCCAAAACACCAAAATCATTTCCTTGTCACCAAAAGTGAACGAAATGAACTCCACAAAATCCCCAACACCTATCAATCTCAATGGAGACGATCACGCTCAATGGATTGATTAAACAAAAATTACTATCCCACATAAACCATATAAACACTATTAGCACAAATAAACAGAAACCCATACATTGAAAAAAGATACATAAGTAACACTAACGGGTTGACTAACCTGCTAAGTCATGGTTGTCAACAGTATCCTCCATAGAAATCTCATCTCGAGATTTAACAAAGGTTCACTCCAAACAATTAATCGAGGATACTTATTTTTCAAGTAGTCCTCCCATACCCATGTTTACTCAAAGTTACACTTTGAATTCCAACTAACTCTCACAAGATATCTTACCGATAACAACTTTGCCTGCCCACAAAAGGGTACGCATAGCAGCATACCGCTCAAACGAACGAAACATCAATACCTGAACCTGTCGTCATCGAGGAAAAACTTGTCAAAAAACCTTAGTTGTGTAACAAATGTCATTTATAACCGCCTCACAACTCATTCAAACATGTAACGGTCTTAAAACCAAATTATAAATTGTTACAAAATCTGATTTTTTGAAAAATCGGCTCGTCTTCGAGTCGATTCTAAAATAACTTTACCCGAAATCTCATAAACACATCTTAAGGCATACTAAGGTCTCAAGAAACCTTAGTACCCAACTTCAAACTACAACTCCCAATGACCCCTCTGCTAAACGATAAAGTGTGGATACTCGTTTACCTGTAGGTCTTAAAAGACTCGCTTCTAGCCAAACCGGACCTTAATTCACCATCCGCTACATTTTAACTAATAAACTTCACTTCACTAGTCTCACAGTTCCCTCAACAAAACGACGAGTTTTTTCAACTCGAATCACATCCAATGATACATGTAGACTGACATCCGCCATAACTACTATAGGTTTGACACATGAAAGTGTCATGTACTCACTCAATTTCCTTAGGAAATCTCAACCGATACGTTAGGACGATCTCTTTTAAGAATCTCAAATGGCCCTACACTACCTTGGTGCTAACTTTACCTTTTTCAAAGCGAATTACATTTCCAGGCGACATTTTAGCATAACCGATCTCCTACCTCAAACTCTAAACGGTTTGCGCCGTATTATCAACACAGATCTTTTGACGGTCTCTCACCGCTTTGAGTTTATTTTATCAAAACCCTTTATCAGTCGTCTCTTGGAACCATCTAGGTCAATCAAACTACTTTCCCCATTCTCAGTCCATAAATCAGGCGACCTAACTTCTTCATACAATGCTTCAAACGGAACACACGAATGCTTAATTGATAACTCACAAAAATGATAAAACATGCCTCATTATTATCCTCTAAAGTCTAAATCATACGTTCACTTTGTCCATCCGCTTGAGGATGCTAAGCAGTACTCAAATCTAATCGCGTTACTAACACTTTTTGCAGCGTCTGCCAAAACCACGAAGTAAATCCTCCATCTAATCTTGAGTTTATCTGTCACCAGCAATTCCATTCTTGCTATAATCTCATCAATATAAATCCTTGCACTTACATCTTTAAATCTCTTGTATAGCTAGAAAATGAGCTACTTGGTCAGTCTATCGACCATACCCAAATCACATCATACTCACTACTTTGACCTTGAAATATTTCTGATAAAATCCATGGTGATTCTATCTTATTTTTACGCAAGTATCTCAGGCTATTGCAGTAAGCCAAAAGTCTTCGACATCACAGCTTTCACCTCTTAAACAAATTTAACAATTGCTAACATAGGTAACTATATATTTTTCAGTGGCTACCAATACATGTCTCCAGGTTATAGTACGTCTTATCGCTCAGATGTACAAGTACATTGATGCATGAGCCTATCCATTACTACCGTCCTTTCTTCCACTAAGAACTCATATACGATCTAAAGTACATACTTCGTCCTCCTCTTTTCCATATGTCAATCTAACCCATAAAGCCTTTTTGCGCGTACGTTCTCTTACTTGAATGCCTCACTTTGGGCTGCAATTTTCTTCCTCTTACTACTACTGAATGGTCATAGCCATCGCTCGAAAAACGTTCTAGGTTTCCATCGTTCCTTTCCTTCTTAACGCTCAAATCACCACATTAGCCTTACCTGGTTGGTAGCGAATTTCATACTCATATTACTATACAATTTAATCCATCAGTACAACATCATCTGCTCCTTTTCCATTTGTTGGTCCAGGTCACGCAGCATTTCTGCTTACCTTGGACGTCTCACTTGGAGTAGCCAATATCTTGTTCTTAACACTTGACTGGATAATCATAGACATTGCTCTTACTCGTCTTAGTTTCGCTCTCCATTTCTTCTCAACGCATCAACCACTACATTGATTAATCGAAGCGTCACCACCTCATCCTTAAAGTTAGAAAGCCTTTCTCGTTCTGCACCACTCATACTTATGATTCCTTAAGTTAGAGAAGTAAGGTGGTTTAACAATCTTAGGAAAAGTTTGCGATGAAACGTAGGTAAGTAACTTGCCAATCTAAGAATAATCTATATTCTCGGATGGTGTTTAGGTACTTCACATTTTCACTGCCTTCACACTACTAACCTTAGCATACAACTTCTCTTCTTAGTAATTTTCAACTCTAACTTCAATTGAAACTACATGCTCCTCTTCTTAACAACAACACTGGTTGCTCTCCCGGAAAATGACTAGGTCATATGAAACCCTTGTCTTGCAACTCTTGAAGTTGTTCAGACAATTCTTGCATTTCTAAAGGTGCTAGACGATATGGAGACTTCGCGACTGGCGTCGCTCCAGGAACTAAGTCTACGCGGAACTCAACTTGTCATTGCGGTGGTCATTGACAAGTCTTCCGAAAACACGTCAATAAAGTCTCATACGACGGAAATAACACTCAAAATTTCGATTCACCTACTTCGTGTCATTAAGGTTTTCACGAAATCTTGTGTAGTTCACTTGAACCGAGTATCTCATCACCTTCCAACGGTATCCTAACCTTCCCATGACATACAATCTCAAACTTCCTCCTTGACAAACGGTCATTCCCACAAGACATCAAAGCTTCATGACTCAACTGTATCAACAAACTCCAAGGGTTACAACAATCGAATAGGATAACAAACGAATATCGAGTCAAAGGCTAGAATGCATATAGAAGATTCCACATATGCAAGTAGACGTGCATCAAATGACATAAGAATCCTTTGAAAGAAAGGATACATATATGCACCGAGTGAAAACGCATCGAAAGAAAAACCAACAAGGGGGGGGGCGGTACCACGGACAAAAAGAACACAAAAACATTTCATACGAAAGACAAAAAATTCATAAACCAATTATGACTTACTGAAAGACAATTTAAAAAATATTTTTATAAAAATCAATTTAAATTAAGAAAGTCACTTTAAGTATAAAATCATTTTAAATAATAATGAAATTGTCTTAAATGTAATCTTTAAAAATTTATTCTGGTTGTCATAAAAATCTAGAGATGGTTATCTAATGGTGTATCGTACCTTACCACTATAAATCACTTTAAACTAACTTTTTAAAATTTATTAAACCACTAAAAAAAAATTATATCTTATTTGTATAGACCATTTAAACATATTCTATTTACAAAGATCATTTTAAACACATTTTTTCTCAAACACTACACACAATGTTCCAAAGAGTTTTTATAATTAGAACATCAATATGAAATATGTTTCCTCAAACAAATGAACATAATACCAACAGGGTCGTTAAACACCGTTCAGTACTCTAACACAATACTATGTTTGAAAACGAAAGGACAATACCAAGAACCATATACACAAAATAAAATCAACGAACTCATATAAGAAAACTTATGTAAGACGTTACGTACCCAAAAGAAACGTAAGGTCTTATCCAAAATAATGATCGACAAAGCAAACCTAAAGCATCGATATTAAAACACTCGCAAGGGGTTACAAAAATTAAAGGATATACAACCAAGGGAGAAATGATCCACACTAATATGTTAGGAACAATTTGTGCTTAAAAGAAACCTTTGATACTCACACGAGTAATCAATGCAATGAAAGAACTAACGAAACGCGACTATATCCGAAAAGCAGATTTATCCCCCCCCCCTACCCCCCCCCCCCCCATGAACAACCACTATACATCGAGACATCGAATAGGAAAAATCGGATATCCTTACTAACAAAGTACGATGAAGGGATGCTAAGCTTAAACTTAGGAAATCCGAACAAACAACCGAGCAAACGAGCAACCTCTATAAAAGCAATACTAGGTATCCGCAATTACTAGATAGAAGGGAGTTACTATCTATACAATCCCCCCCCCCCCCCCCCAACTTAAATATCCTCAATTAGGGTAGAGAATATATTCTCTACCCATACACCATCCTTTTTCATGAATACCCTTATAGATATATATATGTATATAAATATTACACTGACCACCTTACATATCAAACACAATAAATGTAATCCATTGGTCAAAAGTAACGGTGTGTGATGCCTTTATAATTATGTTGGCCACCATAATTATAAGTGCCTCCTTTCACACGTGTACTTACTTCCAAGATCACCAATATCAATCATAATTCACATATAAGCACATATACCACATTGCACATCTTAAACCATTCCAACTTAACACATAAAGGATGCTCCATCAAATAACTACTTACTTATATCAAATTGAAATCGAAACGACATAAAGGAACGAAAGTCTCGCAACGACTTCCAAAAGAAATAATCAATAACAACATGACGAGATAAAGGACGGGATAAACTTATGCCTGGCCTCGCTTGGGTTTTACTTTGCCTCCGCAAGAATCACCCGACTCCGCGGGTCCAGCCCTATTACGCGCATCCGACAAACGATCAACTATCCTATCTCTTTCGGTTCCACAAGAGGCTCCTTATAACCTTAAGTTCCCGAGTTGGGAAAAGGTGCCCAACGAGATTCTTACGGTGAGGGAAAAACCATAGTTAAAATACTAATAAAGTAATTACATATTCTATCAAATAATGATAGACAAAATAACTAATGAAAACTTGAGCAAAATACGGTGATATATAAGTATACAAACATAGAGGGAAGCTAGCATTTATAGCTCTAAACCATAAGCCTAAATGCATCTACATGAAGGACTCCTAGATTATAGTCTAGGCTCACCACCAACTTCTCTATCACCAATGGCTCTGATACCCAATCTGTAAGCACCCCGCCACGGCGGAAGCGAGGCGTAAACAAGATGGATATCATCACAACACTTGGTGTCTATATAGAGAATACTAAAATGACAACTAAAGTAAAGCAAAGACACGAAGTGTCTAACAATACCCAACACCTAATGATGTCTTTATTAATGAGAAAGAGGTCCCCCTTGCTAATAAATGACATGCAAAACATTATCAAACAATTCATGAAAGCATTTATTCAAACAGAAGCATAAGAAACTCCAAGCTCTACGGTCTCTTTAGCCACTTCGCTCTATCTTAGCACCATTAAGCTCACCTGAAAATGATGCTTAAAACGTCAACATAAAGTTGAGCGAGAATCATAGGTTTACGACATACAACAATATCCCAAAATAAACTTTCAATTAGCTGCTGCAATTACCAAAATAATTCATGACACCAGTTAACTACAACGGGACGGAACGTGCCCATGATCTATAATCATACCAAATTCATATGTGCGTTACATGGCCTCATATTAGCTCACACAGTCTTATCATCACCAAACCTCATTTTGCTTATGGATCAACAATACAAAAAAATCATAATCATAACACAACGGGACGGAACGTGTCCTCGATCTAATACACTAATACAGCAAGCTTAAAAACATTTTCAACACGACAACAAGCATCCATTCTCACCCAATTAACATGAGAAAAAAAGGGTCTATGAACTCACATTTGGTTAGCTTTCCAAAAAGATTCCAACAAAAAGCTTCACAAACATAACTAGCACAAATCTAAAACAACAAAATAACTCGTGTTACACGCTACTAAGCCAAAAGCTTAATGCACATGTAACAATCATATGATGGATGTCTAAGGTGTTCTATTAACCCCATGGGTCACCCCGACACCATACCCAACTTTAACCACTTCATTAACAAGTTTCACTTGTTAGTCATAATTTGTTCAAAACTGCAGAATTTTAACGTGACTTAACGTACTAAAACACTACTATGACTCATATTATACCAAAAATCACCTATGTTATTTATGGTTTATTAACTCCCTCATGGATTCTCAAGAGCCATTTAAATGCTAAGTACTCTAAGAAATCAAACTTCAAAAACAATCCCATTTCGGATCTGTTTGCACATAAAAGTTTGGACTAAAAAACCATACTAGACTCCAATCAGAAGTCTACTTTGGGCGATTTCTAATAGTCAATAGAAATAAACTCTTGTATAAGGGCTCAGCTAAATTCGAATTTTAAGTGAGGGGTTTTATAACCTCGTAATCTGTACTAATCTGACCCGTTTTTACAATATTTTTTACATGATTTGACACTTTTCTTTACAACAACGTTTGAATGACTTCCGCCTCAAAAACCTTCGAGGCGGATGGGTATGGAATACTAGGACTTCTGAGCTACATCATAGGCCCGGAAACTGGACAAAAGCTATTACCATCATCGAGATAAGCCAAAAACCAACCACAGCCCGAAATTCTGCCCTAAAGAAATCAAATCTAACGCGATCTAAACCCTAACGAATCACCATATGATCCTAATTAAAACCCTAATCTAGTTATAACATGTTTATTCTTTCATAATTACAGTTGTTATGAACCTAATTATCCATCATAATAATTATTACATGGTTTTAATGATAATAAGATCAATAGGATTATTATTTATACTTAAAATCTTCGCATCTTGAACACAAAATTCACCAAAACTGAAAAAAAAATATTTTTCTTCTTCCTCCTTTGATAAAATTCGGCTGAGACAATTAAAAACAAGGGGAAGAATGATTTTGGTATTTATAAGGTTTACAAAAAGGTTTAGGATAAGATATCTTTTACCAATTTTAATTAGAGTAAGATTTATTTTCCTTTTTTTCTTTTATCCTAAAAACCGGCCGATTGGCCTTATTTATATATTTTTTATTTTTTTATTTATCTATTAATTACTTAATTATTAATATTACCTTAAGTTTTTATAAAAACATAGCTTGCTTGCGACATTCTTTTTGTGTAAACGCTATTACTAGAATTTTAAAAATAATAATTTTTTTATTTTCTATTACCCTAACTTTCCAAAAATAAAAATTTCATTTCCTTTATATACTAACTACTAGAACCTTATTTTTTCCTATTATTACTAAACAAAATACGTATAAGTACTAATACTTACACAAATTAGCGCAAAAACGCAAATCCACAAATATTTCATTTGTTACCAAAATGTGAACGAAATGAACTCTAAAATCCAGCCAAATCATCCAATGAGAGATCACGCTCAATGGATTGATTTACCAAATCTCTACATATCCACATTAAACACATATAAATACAATTAGCACAATAAACCATAACCCATCTGTGAACAGGATACATAAGTTAAACTACTAACGTTTGACTACCTAATCATGTCATGGTTTGTCACATTTGATCGCCGACCGGTAGCACAAAAGGGAGAAAAGGATCGGTTGAATTAGGGTTTTGTGGTGTTTTATAGTTGAGATAACGAACCCAAAGAGTTCATTTATATAGTCCAATTTCTTGGTCTCCAAGTAACAAATATAAACTCCCTAGTTTGCTAGAAATGACACTCGCACCCCCTTTTCTCCCTTGGATCAACGGAATCAACCAAATACCCATGTGTTTCGGTTATCGAACTAACAAGTCCCTCACTTGTTAATATCCGTATATTAATTAGTTATAACGTCTAACGTTATAATTAACGACCGTTTAATTATTTCGTGATTTAATATATTACTATAAATACATTAATCATATTATAATTGTTCTCTCGGTGTATTCGTGTGTGTCCCAATAGGTTTCACGTACTTCTAGCCGTTATAAATACGGATTAGATACTTGAGATTCCTATAGTCCCACATTGCGAGATGTTGTTTTCAATAACTTATACAAACAATGGTAAGCGTCTAGCAACACGTCATTGCTCCCACAAATACATGAGTGTGATTTCGTAAAACATCTCATTTAAATGGTTTATTATTAACACAGCCTTTTGTTTAAGATAATTGTTAAACTATGGATATGGATCAAAGTCATTCTATAATGTTAATCTTATTATGTTACTCGTTTATGATTATTACCAAAGGTAAACAAGTATCATATTGACTTACTTTGGGTACGGCCAAACAAAAATCTAATTAATTCAACGAGGGGCCCAGTAGTATCTTTCTCCAGAAAACACGTGGAGGAACAATTCATGTTTTGCCTGTACGTGTCATTCATGTGTTTCACATCAATTCCGCCTTTATAACTATCTTATTCAGGACATTGTTTAACTATAATCAAGAAAGCGATATCCACACACGCAAGACTTACTTGCATCTTAAGTTTGAGGACGAGTAATACAACTACTTGCGAGATTCACCCAATGACGCTAATCCATAAGGTGAACTCTCGTAGGTTTGGGGTAGTCCAGTATCCATAGCACGTGGATAAAATGTGAATTTGACGGACACATCCTTTAATATTCATAAACAACGAATATTACCAATCACTCACATTTGTATTAGTAAAACAAAACTCACGTATTATTAATAGACAATGGACAAATTTAGAGTAATAAATTACTCATAGATTAAACATGCAAATAAAGGACACAATTTATATATGAATGACAAATTTTCATACCATGTATATTAATTCATCAAAACAGAGACTGTTTAAAATATTCCTTTATCCAAATACAAAAAATAACATATTTTATATGAGACTACTAGCTGGTCGAAATACAATACTCCTAGTTGACTAGTATGCTTGGTACAAGGCAATGCCTTAGTAAACGGATCAACTATGTTGTCATTTGTGTGAACTTTGTGAAATTTAATATCATTATCTGCGATAACCTTCGGAGATAGTGAATCTTCCTTTTATAATGTTTGGTACCTTTCTGAACCCCAAGTTCATTGGCGAGGATTATTGCATAAGTATTGTCGCGGTACATCTCCAAAGGTACTTTATTAGTAGGGATAACTCCAATCCCATCAATAAATTTCCTTATCTAAATTGCTTCCATTGCAGTACATCTCCACGAGGTATGGAGGAGGTAAGATGTAGACATCCTTACCCCTAGCCGAAGGTAGATATGCTGCTTTCAGAAGACCTCCGACCTTGGTAAAGAAGAACACAAAGTTGGATCAGTTGGAAAAACTCATCCCTTTCGGAGATAGAGGCGAGGGTTCGATCCTCACTCCTTGCAAAAAGGTCGGAGGTCCTCTGGAAGCAGTCTCTCTACCTTCGAGCATGGGTCAGGTTTTCTACATCTCACCTTCTTCATACCTTGTGGAAGACGAAATTTGATTACCTTTGATTTTGGTGCATAATTTAATTGTACAACATGCATGTATAGTTGTATTACTTATACAAATTCATTGATATTTTAAAATTTTCAAAATTTTGTTATATTTAGTAAG
The DNA here is from genome assembly GCA_026074375.1 of Tanacetum coccineum. Classification (NCBI taxonomy): domain Eukaryota; kingdom Viridiplantae; phylum Streptophyta; class Magnoliopsida; order Asterales; family Asteraceae; genus Tanacetum; species Tanacetum coccineum. Next base: position 53,361 of record BQNB010014945.1, read on the forward strand.
TGTGTAAGCTAATTTTTTAAGACTGACATCTTTAAAAAGTCCTAAATACTTAATAAGAAGTAAAGATGATAATATTCTTTTTTTTTATTTTCAAAAGATATTTGATGCACATGTACAAACATATGTTGTCTTGGTAGATGATAAATGAAACTTTAACTCTTAATATGAGTTAAAATTTTAAAAATAATTAAAAAAATTGCATATACATCTATCAAAAGATTAATAATTGCTTATATACTTTTATAAAAGTTTTTAGTGCATATAATAAAATAGTTTTTATGCATTCTTTGAGTATATATACAAGTTTATTTATTCTTAGGGGGCACAAAATCACATCTATGTCCTTGCGAAAGTATCAATATTTTTCAGTTTTGTAATTTCGTCATTAATCATTCATTATAAACTTTTATCAGAATTACATCATATATCCTTCCCAAACTTTTTTAATTACTTCAAGTTATCTGTCTCACACTTTTGATAATTACGTCATATCCTTCCATAAACTTTATAAATTCTCCATTTAACTATAAAATACTCTACATGTTTCTTCTCATCAATCGATGTCAAAATGCATTGCACAAATAATAAATATATGAGCAATATTTCTTTCATATTTATATCCAAACTTTTGTAATTACATCATCACGTTCTTTTGTCGTTCGAGACCAAAAAGTATATATGAATAATATGATCATGATCAATATAAGAGATAAATAATAGTTTTATAATATAAAATCAATATAATTATGATTTAATTACTTTTTGGACATTTATCACTCTAAAATGTGTGAGAAAGGATACTGATGTAATTAAAAATGTTTAGGAAGGACGTGATATAATTCAAAATAAAAAGGATATTTATGTAATATCAACTTTTTCGAGTAGGATTACATGTAAATTTCCCTATCTTTTAAAAAAAATTATATATGTAAATGCTTTGTAATTAGGTTAGTAAATTAAAAGCATATCTATATCCATACTATATATAAAGGGTTTACACCTTTTTTTTAAATGTGAAGAAACTTAAATTAATGTTTTACCTAAATTACCTTTAATTAATTATCCTAATATACCTTAAACTTTATTAATTCTATATTTGATAACTTTTCAAAAAACATACAATATATTAATTTAAAAAAAAACACACACTTTGTATTTTAAAAAATACACACTTTGCATCAAGGGTCGAACCAAAATCACGATCGATCTCGCAAGAAATAATTATTTGCCGCAATACACTGTCTTTTACCGCGATTATTCGTTATAGTGATCCCAGTTAAAGTTCAGTTACAAAAGAATTCATGCACAATTAAATACATCCATATTACCTAATATACACATTGAGTGACAAATCCAATGTCGTTTTGACAGTGGGCCACTTGCTACAGTAACGGGCTCCTATTTTGGGCCAGCCCGATTTTAGTTTTTTTTTAATAAAATTATTTTCGTTTTTTTTTGTTTTTTAAAAAAAATTTGTTATGCACAATGTAGGAGGGAAAAAAAAATCTTACAAAAAGTTCCGTTTATTCAGATAAAAAAAATACCCGCGGGAAAATCTTCTGATACCTAATAACTTTAAATTAATGATATAATCACAAACGCTACAACCATATTATTAAAAAAAACTATATAGAAAAAAAAAAACAACACTTTAAAATGAGGCCAACACCATAGCAATATAAAAGAAAATTTATTACTAATTTAACAATTTGTCGCAAATCTTAGACTAAATTCGCATTAAAAGTGGCCAAAATTGGCCCAAAAGATAAAAAAAAAAAAAAATTGCCTGAATTGGCCCAAAAAGTAAAAAAAAATTCAAAACGGTCCCTCAACTCTTTTACTATTTACGATTTTCTACACAAAAAATTTCCGTTAAAAAATTAACAAAAAAAACACGTCAAGTTTTTATTGTTCACAACTTTTTTACATTCATCGGCCCAAATAAAAAGATATCGAACCGTCCCAAAAAAAGAAAATATTCGGGAAAAAATTAACCCGTTCCAACGCAAATTTTTTTTTCCCGAATCATACAAAAAAAGGAAATATCCGGGAAAAAATTAGCCAAAAAAACCCAAAAATAGCTATTAAAACATATGGCCAATAGTAAAAAAAAAATAGAAAACGAGGACCTTCACATTTTAAACTATTTAGATTTTCTTACACAAAAATTCCCGTAAAAATATTTCAAAAACCGTTCCAAAAAAGAAAATATTGGGAAATTATTAGCCCGTCCAACGCAAATTTTTTTCCACGAATCATAAAAAAAGAAATATAAAAATTAGCCCCGCATAACGCATCGCCAAAAAACAAAACCCCCGAAACGTAAAAAAAAATTATTCGGGAAAAAATTAGCCCCGCCGCAACGCGCGGGTTCATTTGCTTGTATTACACATTGAGTGACAAATCCACTGTCGTTTTGACAGTGGGTTTCACTTGGACTACAGTAAAACGGGTCCATTTTGGGTCAGCCCCCCGATTGATTTTGGTTTTTTTTTTTTTTTAAATTGTTTTTTTTTTTGTTTTTTTTTTTTAAAACTTTGTATGCACAAAGTAGGAGGAAAAAAAATCATTACCAATGTACCGATTTATTCAGATAAAAAAATTACCAGAGAAAATATCTTCGTTTCCTAATAACTTTAAAATAAATCGATATGGTCTACAAAATACAACCCATTATATTAAAAAAAACCCATATAGCAAAAAAAACAACACTTTTTAACCTGTGGACCCATCACATAACAATTCAGTGACAAATCTATGTCGTTTTGTCTGTGGGTCACTTTGTACAGTAAACGGGCTCCATTTTGGGCAGCCGATTTCTGATTTTTTTTTTTTTAAATTGTTTTTTTCTTTTTTTTATTTGTATGCACAGAGTAGGTGGTTAAATTAATGTTTTACCTAAATTACCTTTAATTAATTATCCTAATATACCTTAAACTTTATTAATTCTATATTTGATAACTTTTCAAAAAACATACAATATATTAATTTTAAAAAAAACACACACTTTGTATTTTAAAAATACAAACTTTGCATCAAGGGTCGAACCAAAATCACGATCAATCTCGCAAGTAATAATTATTTGCCGCAATACACTGCCGTTTTACGCGAGTATTCGTATAGTCATCCCAGTGAAAGTTCAGTTACAAAAAGAATTCATACACATTAAATACATCAATATTATATCTATATACTATATGTGGAAAAAAACGACGTCGTTTGACGTCGTTTTAAATATTCCAGCCCAACAACGGCCCACAAAAAAATAAGCTTCCTTCGGCCCAAAATAAATTAAAAAAAAGAGAATTTACAAAACGTCCCCTGAACTTTTAACTATTTACGATTTTTTTATAGAATAAATTTTATTTATCAAATATATACCATATATCTATCGACTCATTTAGATAAAAAATATCAGCGGAAAGATCTTTGAATTACGAACAAAACGAGCCCAATATTGCAACGCTTCTGACATACGCACGATTTTATAAAAAATGTTGAAGTTTAATATAAATAAAATAAAAAAGAAAATTTACAAAACGTACCCTCAACTTTTAACTATTTACGCTTTTTTTATATAATAAACTGTATTTATCAAATATATAACACATATCTACCGATTCATATATATACTAAAAATGGCACTAAACGGTGTCATTTTACGCTACTAAAAACCATAAGCCCAAATATATAACACATATTTACCCAAATCTCATAAAATTATATTAAAAAAAACCTAATATAGCCAAAAAAATAAACTTTTAAATATGAGGCCCAACACATAAGCCTATATAAGAAAAAAAAATTATTAAACATGAGACCAAAAAATAAACCCGCACAAAATACACAAAAAAAAATAAAAAAAATTAACGCCCGTAGCAACGCGATTCGCGAAAAATTATGGCCTGCGGCAACGCGCCAGCTATGTAATCAAATCGCACAAAAATAAGCCCCGCCACAACGCGCGGAAGGTCCAGCTATTACGTAATCAAAAACCGCTCTACGCTAAGAAAAATAAATTAAAACTTAAAAAAAATATTTAACGCCCTGCAGCAACGCGCGGGCAATTATGCTTGGTTTGTACTATAAATAGAAATCTTCCAGAGAGTATATAAATTTCATCATAGCATAAATATATCAGGTCAACTGCATATATTTCCTCAAATAGATTTTTTTTTGTCACAATAATGTCTCATAAAAATCAACTCCTTTTAGAAAACTCTAAAAAGTATATTATATGCACAACTTGAATTAGAATTAAGAAAATGAAACAATTTGAGCTCAAGTTGCTCGACCACGAGTACATACATCGACTAATTGACCATATCCAGGTCAAATATTCCGCATTATTGGGATGAACATCCTTAATTATGCTTCACATCGTTCTTAATCATAACCAGCTCAAATATTCGTATTGTTCATGTCTTCTAAGTTCTAACAACAAGATTTGGCCCATACACCGAGTGAAGAGGCAACACGAAAACTTAGGCCAACTAGTAGGGTTTTAAGAGTAAGCGATGCAGCCTACTAATGGGTGCTTTTGAACCAATGACATGCCAAACTGCATCGCCATTGATGTTATTTGTCCTCGGGCTATTAACGAGTGTGGTTGGTTTTTTTCTCTTTTTTAGTGAATGGGTATTTTTTGTGGAATTTTTGTGAGACCTACATGCATCAATAACATTTATTGCTAGGAAAGGCTTTTAGTTATTGTGGTGTTTGATTATGTGACATACTAATAATTGATATTCGCATTGAACCGCACCTTTCACTTTAAATGACAATTTATATTAGAGACTAGCACAAAGCTAGAACAAACATACCACAAAAATAAATGATACAATTAAATGGTTTGCATTTCATATTATGTCTTTACCCATATTTAATCAAACAATTTTTGTAAATAGTGTCAAAAGGGTAGCGTCAACCTAAACCCGAGCCAATCATATATACCAACTTATTATACGATTGGGTTAATCCGGGTTACAAATGCTTATTGGGTTGTGCAAATTGACTAATAGGACTAGAAATGTTGTAAAATCATAAATGTGTTAGCTTTTTCTATTATTGGGTAATTCGATTATCCGAAAATGTTAAGATCACTCCACCACTACCACAACAAACACAACCATCACAAATTCACAACCATCGCGATCACAACCACCACAACAACAAAAACAACCATCACAACCACCTACACAAAATCCACGGGAAAACGTAGAGGAAAACGACCCGCCAAAAAATTCTCGGTTGACGTTTTCGTGGACGATGAAGAGGATCCAAAAGGATTACAACAACAAACCTATTGGACGGTGGCAAAAGAAATTTGCCTAGCCGAGTGTTGGGTCGCCGTGTCGGAGAGTAACGAGATCAGCTCCGACCGTGGCCTCGACTCGTTTTGGAAGCAAGTTCTCGAAGACTTTAATGCAAAGTCACCCGTTAAACGTACCAAGGATATGATAACGAGAAAGTGAGCTACGTTGAACGGTAATTGTCAAAGGTTCAACGCAATCTACAAGTGTTTCAAACGTATGGGCATCATGAGCGGGAAAAACGAGGTCGATCATATGGCTCGTTGCAAAATGGCATATAGTGAAGAGTCGAATACGGGAAACAAAAAGTTTACTCAAGAGCACGTGTGGCGTGTATTGAAGACCCGCCCCAAATGGGACTCGTCTAAACCGGTTAATTCAGATGATCCGACCAGGCATCCCGAGCTATTTGGCGGTGACCCGAGAGAACGTCCACCGGGCAAACCCCGAAATACCAAAAAAACCAAATCGGACACCACGCTGATCTCGTGGGAAATCACTCTCAAGATTTATCGGACGTTTTACAATCCGAGTTTAGACGCAAATGTGAAGCCGCCGAAAAGGGATACGAGGTGAAGATGCAAAAAAACTTGACTCTAATGTAGTGTAAAGAACTTGAGTTTCTCACGCTCAAAACCAAGGGTATGTCGGAAGCACAAGCCGCCCTCATCAATTGGAAAAAAGCAAAATAATGATAAAATATGGCCAAGATGACGATTACTTATTGTATTTTTTTAGTTTCATATTGTTTTTACTTCGTATTGTATTGTCATTATTTGTATGTTTTTTAATTTCGTAACCTTTTTAAGTGTCATATTGTATTTCTTTTTATTAATGAATAGGGTGAGGTTAAATCGGCATGTGCCACGAATGAGGCTGTTTTTTTATGTGTGAGTGAGTTGTGTATCATGTCTAATGCTCTTACCTGCAACAATAAATGTTTACAACACAAGGTACAATAAAAAAATCACAAACTAAAAGGACCAAAACCTAAAAATATAATTTAAAAAGGAATATATGGTACAATTTTGTGTAGCCGATTGGCTACAATTTTGTGCTAAAATTGTAAGTCCCGAGTCATTTTTGTGGGTCCTTAAGTCCTGTTTCCAAGGTCCCTGGTTCAATTCTTGTGTATTTTATGTGAAGCATTTAGCTAATTGGTTACAAAAATTGTAATTTAAATACCTTAAAAAGAAACAAACCAACCCACCCCAGCCTCATTGTCCAACGTGGGTAGTGAGGAGACGGCTTTCCCTCTGGTCAACCGCCCTTAGTTATAATTCAAATAATATATAATTAATAATGAGTTAAAGTGTGGTTCCCGCGTTGTTCACGATTTCGTTTGTTTTCGACCATTTTCATCCTTTTTCGCCTGATTTCGACAGTTTTTGACCATTTACGTTCATTTTCGACCGCTTTCGACTGATTTCGTTCGTTTTCGACCGTTTTCGTTTATTTTGACTGTTTTTGACTGTTTTCTCCCGTTTTTGACCGATTTCGATCGTTCTCGACTGATTTTGTCGGTCTTCGACTGTTTTTGGACGAAAACGGGTGAAATCGGTCAAAAACGATCGAAAACGATCGAAAACGGATGCAATCGGTCGAAATTAGTCAAAAACGGTCGAAAGTGGTCAAAAACGAACGTAACTGGTTGAAAACTGTCGAAAACGAACAAAATCTGTCGAAAACGGCGGAATTAAAGCGGAAAACGGACGAAATCGATCGAAAACTCAAGACGGAAATTAGTCGGATAGTAACGAGTTCGTGAAAAGGAGAGACGTAAATGGTCGAAAATAAAAAAAAACTATCAAAAACTGACGAAATCGGTCAAAAACGACGGAAAAAGGCGAAAAACGATCGAAAACGGACGAAGTCAGTTGAAACGTTCGAAAGCAGTCAAAAACGAACGAAACGGGCGAAATCGGCCGAAAACAATCGAAAATGGACGAAATCAGTCGAAATTGGTCGAAAACTGACGAAATCAGTCAAAGACGGCGAAAAACGGTCGAAGACGAACGAAATCGGTCGAAAACGCATGTGTCATATCAAAAGAGTACTTAAAATGGTATAAAATATCAAGTTCAGTGACCCACTTATGGTATAAAATTCCAGAGTACTTAAAATGATAAAAAATTAAAAGTAGAAAACTATAAGAGGTCAATTTGCCTATTTAGCTAATTGGTTACAAAAATTGTAATTTAAATACCTTAAAAAGAAACAAACCAACCCACCCCAGCCTCATTGTCCAACGTGGGTAGTGAGGAGACGGTTTTCCCTCTGGTCAACCGCCCTTAGTTATAATTCAAATAATATATAATTAATAATGAGTTAAAGTGTGGTTATCTATATTTAGTTTTTTTTAATTTAAAAACAAAATAAACTAATGTTGGAAAACATAAGCATGGGAATATGAAGGGATGGTTATTTCAGTTTTAGGAAATAAAGAGAGACATGATATGTAGAGTCTATATAAATAATAATATCAAAAGAACAAAAATCCCATTTATATGGAATGAAATGAACCCCTGATAATTTGGTAGGATATTCTGTCCATTTTGAAACAAATCAGGGGTTTGATCAGGGTTTTATTAATCTGCATTTTTTTTTCTTTAGATTAACATTTTGTTTTTATTTTATTTATTTATTTTATGTGCTGTTGATTTGATTCTTCATGACGAAGGCTGATGATTATTCAACTTCCAAGAAGAGTGATGAAATTTGTGGTAAGGTACGTTATGATTTCTGGCTTTTATTGATGTTGCTAAACCAAAAAGTTGTTTATAAATTTTGTGTTGTTTTATTTGACGAAAAATGTGATAATGTTTCTTCTTTTAAGATTGTTGTGTCTCTAAAACATGTTTTTGTAACGGTTTTCCTGGGTTCATGTTTTTTTTAACGTTTTTATGTTATGTTCCTGTCTGGTAAAATTGACTTTTTTGTTTTGCTTCATAAGAAATGTATTTTTTTTTCTGGCCTTTTCTATTTAGAATAAACAATATAGAAAAAGAAATCTAAATTATGCATATTTTTTTTGCAAGATCTTTCTATTCTTACAAAAGAAAATGTGATTTTGTTTGTTGTTTTCTTTCTTTTTTGCTTACTCATCAATCATTGTAAAATTGTAAAGTCATTGTAGTTTCCTAAAAAAGCTGATTGATTTTGGATTAACATACAGTAAAAGGTAAACGAGTGAAATGATGTTTGTGATTTTGTACTTTTATAGGAAAGCTCTTCTTTAAAACAATTTTTTTTACTATATTAGGATAATGTCAACTCCTTGAGAATAAACAACTCGAAATTGTTACATTTTGTTCTTATGAAATGAAAGTTTTTCACCGTTCAAAACATCCAAAGGTTCATTTCTGCATTCATGATAAATTCAAATGTTTCATTTTTGCATTCATTATGCCATTTTCAAAGTTGGTTTGTAATGTGCAGGTGGCAAGCAGATTGTCGAGACTTCGATTTTTGATTCGAGGGCTCGATTTGAAGACATTTATAATCCTGTTCGTGTTGCTTCCATCCGCTATTTTGGCAATATACGTTCATGGCCAGAAAGTCAGCTACTTTCTACAACCGTTATGGCAGTCACCACCAAAACCTTTCATTCACTTGCCTCATTACTATCATGCAAATGTATCAATGGCTAATCTATGCAAACTTCATGGTTGGGAGCTTAGAGATTATCCACGAAGGGTATACGATGCAGTGCTATTTAGTAATGAGATCGATATGCTTACAATAAGATGGAAAGAAATATACCCTTATATCACTCAATTTGTTTTACTTGAATCAAATTCGACATTTACAAGTATACCCAAGCCTCTCAACTTTGCAATGAATCGGGAAAAGTTTGAATTTATTGAGTCAAGGTTGACTTATGGGACGATTGGTGGAAGGTTTATGAAAGGGGAGAACCCGTTTATTGAAGAGGCGTATCAACGAGTGGCGCTTGATCATCTTTTAAGAGTAGCCGGGATTGATAATGATGATCTTTTGATTATGTCTGATGTTGACGAGATTCCTAGTGCTCATACCATCGATCTTTTGAGATGGTGTGATGGACCACCGCCGATTGTTCATTTGAATTTGAAGAATTATTTGTACTCTTTCGAGTTTAATCTGGATCATAAGAGTTGGAGGGCTTCTATTCATCGGTATCAAAAGGGTAAAACGAGGTATGTGCATTATCGGCAGAGTGATTATTTGTTGGCGGATTCTGGTTGGCATTGTAGTTTTTGTTTTAGAAAGATTAGTGATTTTGTGTTCAAGATGAAGGCTTATAGTCATGCAGATAGAGTGAGATCTACTCATTATCTTGACCCGAAAAGGATTCAGAAAGTGATTTGTAACGGTGCAAACTTGTATGACATGCTTCCTGAAGAGTACACTTACCGAGAGCTTATTGGGAAGATGGGCCCGATCCCTCATTCGTATTCTGCAGTTCATGTTCCTTGGTATCTGCTGAACAATGCAGATAAGTATAAATATCTTTTGCCTGGAAATTGCATTCGGGAAGATGGGTGATTCACTTGTAAATTATTGTCCCTGAAATCCCAATCACCGCGGTCTTTATCATCATCCATTGGAGGTGTTAGTTAATACATTTTGCTTTTATTTTAGTTGCAAGTGTTTTTTTGTTAGATTTTCTGTGAAGTTAATTGATTTTTGAGCAGCAATATCCTCTTTTTCATTTTGTGTATTGGCATTAAGGCTGTGCAACAATCAAACAAAATCAGCACAACCAAAGAACCAAACTAGGACCACAGCGAGCCAAAACAAATATAGATTGGGCCGGTTCTCACTTCCAGTATTTTCAATTATCACGGTTAGGTCACCGTAAACGGCAGCATCCATTTTGTTAAGTCAAATTATATTCCTCGTAACAAGCTAACAAATCAACAAGTCACCATAATTATATATTCAAATTGTAAATAGCCCATACGAGCGGTGCATGATCACCCTGAAACGTTAAGAGTTACAAGTTACCAAAACATATTTGCTCTACAATACATTAAGAAGTTTAGATGCTATAAACAACAAAAGGGAAAATTGGAGCCTCCAGAATGTCCAGACACTCTCATAGCATCACACCTTCAGATTCTTTGAAAGACACACGTCCCTTGATAGCCCAGATCATTTCCATTGTCTAAAAACGCTCTAAAAAGCCAAAAATGCTGTCTTGTGATGAAAATGGCAAGTCCTGCACATATTTTACAACAAGGGAGTTAAATAACATATAACTTCGTCATAAAAAATACAAATTTACGTAATAGGTAGTAGGCTTACAGCAAGGTTGAAATCTGGTGGAGTACCCAAGTCCAAATTCTCAAGATCAGCAAATCCAGAACTTTCGCCTCTACTGGTTCCCGGTGCACCATCAGTGTTAACATTAGAACCACGTTGAGTCCCATGATTTAGCCTTGAGTCAACAAGGGGAAAACTAGTATCTAGATTCTCGTTGCAGAACAGCGAATCATCCAATGAATCGAGATCAACAGCTTGCGAGTCATCTTCCCAAATGGGTAACTCTATATTATCCTTACTTTCAGCATTAGAAGAGGAAGGGAGGTATTTTTGCTCCACAGACAATCCTGATTCCTAATCCAAAATCATATAACAGAAGTCAAGATTGCCACAAGAAAACACCAGATAATAGGCTTAGATTTCAACCCATTTACTTATGAATAGGTCGATTGGTCTCCATTTTGCTTAATTAAAAAATTTAGCAAGGGAGAACATGTCAAACGGGTTGAAAGTTGCCAAAAGTTTATTAAAAATGCAACATCCTATAATAAGTTAGATTGTTTATATAATTTTATGTTAACGTAATTAACACATTAGTTACTGATATAGAAGTTAAAAATCAACTAAGTGTTTGCGACAACACAACCCGGTCCGGAGAGTTTTGGGGTACAAAAACGAGCCGTCTCAACCCAAACACTTTCTGACCGGTTACCTAGCCCACCCGACCTACCCATCTTGCAACCTCCACCAAATACTGAAAATAAGAACATACGAACCTGTGCCTTTGAATGAAGATTGTTATCAGGGGTGACATCATCATATGCAACAGATTTTCCAGGTCTAGGCGGATCAGGAGCGGCAGTATTTGGAGTCTTTGGACTAGCTGTGTTCAACCAAGCATCTAATTCGCCATTTTCATCCTGATTATCCACCTTCTCAATCTCTCTCTGTGTCTGATAAAATACCTTTGAAACGACATATTGACCCTCTTTTTCATCTTCAGATGTTCCTAAATGATACTGATGCATGACCCAATTCAATTTATAAGGTTTCGAGCCACCACCAGCAGCACCGTAAAGGACCATTATCTTCTTGCACCCTATCTGGACTCCGTTCTGCTTAACAGCTTTTGTTTTGCCAGTCTTGTGCCAGCGCACATCTTTGGTTAAATTAGATTCTTTGGAGATCTTACGACGCTTCCTTTGACCAGTAGTGTAAGCATTTGTTGTTCTGTAAAAGAAATGGACAATGCTTCCATCTTTTCTAGCACCTATTAACAATTTAAGTCAAATGAGTTAAGTCCAAAAATGGTTCATGTCAATGATGACACTACAGGTCACAATTTCGACCCAAATATACAAATGGGTTCATTCAGATTTCTAATGGGCTAAATGGTTTATGCTATAGCATTTAACTATTACCAAAATGGGTGAAACGGTTAAAAAGTCTTTTAAAACGTTATCAAATCCATTAGACTTTTTCAGATATTTTAAAGTTCATATTATTTCTGTAACAATAGAAGCGTGTAATCATATTTAACACGTTAATCATGTCCCACTACCCAACTTCCATCCCTAGATGTGAAACTAGACACAATTAATACATTGCTTAATGTGGATGCATGTACTAGAATTAGCTTGCTTTTGAAGTTTCATTGAGGCTTTTAGATCAAAGTAATTGATGTAAACAGTCCATAACAAGTACTCGCTTACCAGGAAGATCTTCAGGATGTTTGTAGCATATTCCTCCATCCATATCAAGTGTAGGGATAAATTCATCGATGAATTGGTGTGGTGCTTCAGGTCCCAATCCACATTTAGCCACCAGATGTTCCAAGAGCTCAGCATCAGTGGGTTCAAATTTCACACCAACGGGAAGCCCAGGCCACTCAGCTGAAACCTGCGAAGTGAATTGTATACGGGAGGTGAACTTTTTACTTGCAGAAGAAAATTTTTATTTATGAAATTGACAATAAAAAGTATGAAAGATTCATCATCGCTGCAACTATTTTATCAGATTTCTTACATCAGTATTATCAATCCTGCAATGGCATTGTGGACAGTCACGGGTTGCTCCACAGTCTTTGATTTGATGTGCCAAAGGAAGACTAGAAGTTTTCACCTTCCTTGCAATTGTTCTACCGTCAACAAGCCAGCTCCTACAATATTCAAAAGGTGGATTATATAAGTGATAACACCAACTTTAGTTGAAAAGGGATAATGTAATAGGACTCCAAAAGATATGCAATTAGACAAGACGAATGGTTTAAGATATAGGTACATAGATACATGGCGCTTCTAATCAAAGTTACAATATTATAATGTGATACCATTGTTACACCCCAACGCTCAAAGTAATAGGCTAGCCCGATAACTTTGGATCTCAAATGTAACCTTAAAGTCTAGGTTTATAGAATGTTGAAAGTTTAAGTTTGTAACAACTATTAACTTATTAAGCCATCATCAAATGGCAAGTTCGAAGGTAGACTATGCAGGCTTCATATTTTTTACTACTGTAACTAAGTAGTGAAATATCTCAGATACCCATTCAAACAAGAAAAATCGAGTAATTGTTGAAGTCTTAAAGACCGACTTTATCACAATGGACAGTATTCGATTTTGGGTTATTTGCCAAAAAAAAAAAACAATGTTGCAGCTTAAAACAGTTAAATAAAAAGTTAAAATTTCTCAATGAAAATGATTTATGCTTAACGAGTAAAGTAATCTACAGAAAAAAGTAAAGTGTGCAATGCATGACCAAAGTAACAATGAATGATAAAGCTACAAAATTTTGACTAAGGGGGTGTTTATTTCGGCTTATATGTGGACTTATGAGCTTATTTGATTTCGGCTTATGTAGCATAACCCTCAATTTTCTGGCTTATTTTGAGACTTGCGGGTTTATTACAATATGATAAAGTAATATAAGCCCATAAGTCTTAATATAAGCCAGAAAATTGAGGGTTATGTTATATAAGGCGAAATCAAATAAGCTTATAAGCCCACATATAAGACGAAACAAAAACCCCCTAAAAATAATAATTCAATAGAAGCATATTTACAGATATCCAAAGACAATCAAATGCTGCTGAGGGATTAATAAATAAATAAATAAATAAAGTAGAGCCTTAATAGAAGAAATAGAGTAACTCAAATGATGAGATAAACAAAACTATGTATAGTCCAGTAAACCCTAGAAAAAAGATGGAAAAAAAACACGAACTATTAGGAGGAAAAATAAAAAGGTTTAATAATAAAAAGATGGTTAAACATAAAGAAGTGAGAGTTACTTTGCCATTGTTTGTTTGAGATGAAGAATTAAACAGCATAAGGTGTAGGTGAAAGAAAAGGTGGAGCAATTTCCCCCTAGTTTTGTTAACACAGCTAAGTAATAAAGTGAGTATAGACTAGAAAAAGAAAGAATACGACACTTATGAGCGGGAAACCACAGATTTGTGGATCCGTTACCACTTCCCGAACCTTAACCTTTGGTTTGGTTTGGTTTGGTTACACCCTCCCTTTATTGTTTACTTCTCTCTCTCTCTTTCTTTCACACGTGTGTTTTTTTTTCTTCTTTTTTTTAAGTGAAAAGAATAAATTTTACTCCTTTTTAATTAATCAGCTTTTATTTTAGAAAACTATATGCTCATGGATGTATGAAAACCCTAGTGTAAATTTTTATTCAAAATTTTAATTTCTTTGAAGTAGTTATGGTTTTGAAATTTTGTATGTTACATAAATACATGTGCTTAGTTAGTCCATTAATATATCAGAAGAAATATATGTCTTCTTAATTTTTTTTACTAGTTTTAATGAAATCGTACGTAGAAAAAAATCTGTGTGTCTTATGACTTGGAGTACTCGATCTGCCCTTTACGTATAGCGACAACAATGTATGCTACCGCTAATTTGTTTGCGTGTGTCTTTCTTTTATTCATTATGTATATATAACTAATAGATTGTTTTATCTTTTATAAGTACGAGTAAAAATGTTACTCATTTAGTAAGTTTTTAAATTTTTAAGCAAGTTTTTAAATTTTCAAGCAAGATCAAAATTTGACCATTCTCTCTTTAGTAAATATATGCTTTTATGCTTATAACTACTTTCTAAGTTATCAAAACTTGCTTAATGTGTTTTTAAATGTAGCATTAAGCAAGAATCTAAAAAAAAGTTAGCTTATTTTATTTTAATTTAATTTTTTACAACTTTAATCTTAACTTAAATCGTCAAAATTATATACTTGTGAAGAGATTATTTCACGAGTAAAAGAGTGTGAGGGTCTTTGTACATGCGGGAGTGATGATGTGAATTTGACGTTGCGGGAAAGTTACGGAAAACCCAAACAAATACACACATCGAACACATTTACATTCGGAGTGTTGCGAAAAGACTTCACTAAGCGGGTAGAAAATTGTTGAAATAGTTCGGTTGACAATGGTTTTCTGGTTCGGATAGTGAACCACGTCAACTTCCCGCGTCATCACAAAAAAATACGTAGTACTTCATTCACTGTATTTTTATAATAATTATATTTATCACCACCGCTATGCGCGAGTAACAGACTAGCTTATAAATAAAGCCTCTTGAGATTTTCTTTCTAATATAATTTTGTAGCGTCTCAATGTTATGTTTTGGAGAAGCCTTTTCTGTATATCAAACTTAAGACAAGTAACATAAACTGCCATTACAAAATGAACACTTTCCTACGTAGCACAAGATTATAATAACACTTGAGCTCTAGTTGCTCGTCATAAAATAGTGTCAGATAGTATTTTGACTTAAGCCTCACAAAGTGTGGATCCTAAAATGTATGTTGTCTTTAAAGAAGTAACATTGTATTATTATAAAATATAAAACTAAATTCTTTAATAATTTGACATGATGTCACTTTACCAAGCCTAGATCCGAACCTAGTTTGTAGAACACTAGAACCAACAATTAATTGCCTGGGAGACAGATGAATGGGGTTAAATTAGTGTGGGACCCAAGAAGTCAACTTCTTCTCCAAGGGATGTACATGGACATTTCCTTCCACTTAACATTGCCCCTTCAACTTTAATAATATAACTTTTTTGCCTCCTAGTTTTATCAAATTACACAAATGATCCCTGTACCATTACTAGGTCCAGTATATCTTTTAAGTTTTCAGCTTAGAATTCTCCAATGGAACAACTTAAATGCAAAATCTTAGCTACATTTTTTTAGATCATGTCACAAGCATCACAACCCTACGTGCATAACATATGGTGTTCCTTTTGTGCACAATAGTGTTATATCAGCATACTTAGGTTGTAATATATCCCAAATGACGACATTATATCAGCGTACTTGGGTTGTAATATATCATGTACTGTTACTTGGTCCAGTAACAACGGTTCGTAAGTTCTCTCTTCACAATTCTATCAACATCAACGACACACCCATTGATCATCAATCCATTGTATCAGGAGTTCGGGACCAACTTACCAACAACACATTCAAAGAATCCACATGCATTCAAGCATAAGACACAAACTGGCATTTTCATGGGCCTCATTATTTTTAGATTAATAGTAAAAGATTGGTACATTAATAATTGAGGGTACAAAAGGGCCCTTAAGATGGACCTTATTTCTAATTTTTACATCATAAGCAACCCCATCATTATTGACTTTTTAGACCATCGAAACTGGGTTTTTTTCGTAAGCAAACCATTATTAATGGTGTAAAAAATCCTCCTAACGGGAACACGATGCCGTTTTAATAACGCGCCATTACGACAAAAATGTTGGTTTTCAAAACTTGTCTATTTCGCTTATTATTACAAAGCATAGTGTTCTGTTAGCATTTTTACAAAAGAATAACAGTTAGTTTACGACAAAATTCAGATACGATGGTCTAGAAGTACATGACAATTAATTACTTAATCTACAACTCTTTTTAATCAAAAGCTAACAACTAATGCTTTGTAGACTCTTCTGATCCAATTTTCTTGCTCCTTTTAACAGTATACATCTCTATGTTACAAGCTCACTGCCTTCCACCATTACCAACACTGATAAAAACAAGAGAAAATACCTCTGGGTCTATTTTCCGTGGGTGTGTTTGGTGTTCCATCAACTGACTCGTCTGTTTTTGCAATTAAGGTACTTGTACCAGGGGAATCGGGCGAAAAGACAGCATTCTGGGAAGTGAAAATGCGAGCTGGGATAGCCATTGGTCTGGGTTCAGGGGGAAAGTTGGCGGATAAATAATGCTGAAGCATTTGTATTATCTGACTAAAATTTGGTCGGGCATTTGGATCTTCCTTCCAACAAGATGTCACGATTAAAGCTATATCCTCAGGGAGGTCATCCGCACTCGGTCTAACATTCTGCATAACAAGGTCAATAATATCAATGGATGAGATTCATTATATCATTTCGAAACAGCTCAAATCACACTTGATAAGTAGTTAACTAAAGGTTATGAAAATGGGCTAGCCACACCGGGTTGACCGTTGACTCAACACAGTTTTTGTCAAAATTTTCAACATTTTTAATATAAAACTGTGCACAGTATTATATATGAGCACGAAAATATACTATTATAATAAAAAAATAGATTATCTGTACCAATCGACTTGGCAAAGGCTTATGAATTAACCAGCCGGTTTTGACTCGTTTGACGCGTTTCAATTTTATTGAAATCACCCATTTGACCCATTAGAGTTATAACATAACCCAAACTGATCCAGTCAATAGTAAATGGCTAAAATTCCCACCTCTACACTACGAGTAAATTGATCACACAAATTGTCAAACACCTGCCAAGTGTCACAACAAACGTTTCTACTTTCTAGTAATAATACATTAAGTGTGATTCTTATGCTCTTGCTTATCTCCATTATATATTATCTTTCCAGAACAGAAAGTCACAATTCTAGCTGTTAAAACTGATTATAAGTACCTTGAAAGCAGCAGCATATGCAGCCTGAAGATTTGACATACCCTCAAAGGGTAACTTATTGTGTATGAGCTCCCACAAGACGATTGAAAAGCTGTAGGCATCAACCTTGTGATTATAATGCTTCTTCTCACCATGTCTCAGTGTTACAGTGCTGTAAAGCTACAAACACATAACAAATATCCGTTTTTCAATGCATGATCAATTACGTAAAAGAAAAGCACTAAAAAGCTAAACCTTTGTAATAAGAAATGAACTAATTAGATTAGAGGAGCTTACCTCTGGAGCCATCCACCGATAGGTTCCCGTTTCTGCAGTCATCATCTCTGTTAATGACTCTTCTCTTGCTAAACCGAAATCGGCAAGTTTCACAATCTTGTGGTCTGCTGTTAACAGCAAGTTTTCTGAAAATAACAATTTATGAACCAGTTGAAATAGGGAGGAAGCGTACGTGACCCAAAAAAGCATCCACTAGAATTTCCGCGTCTACACACTGAAAACCTAGAATAGGCGAAGGGAAACATACCTGGTTTTAAGTCACGGTGAATGATCCCATGTGAGTGCAAGCATTCCATTGCACGAGCTATATCAAGTGCAAAACCTATGGCAACACGTGTATCCAACCTCCTTGGCCGCATATTCATCAAGTATTTCCTCAATGTTCCACCCAAAAGAAGCTCAGTAACTATGACCATTATTGGTTCCTTGCACGCTCCGATAAACTGCAATTATACAACACAATTTTGAGAAACACGGACATCAAGGGTGGCAAATTCCTTAAAATACCATAGTACTTTGCAAAATGATCTGATTAGGAAATCATCATGTTTTATGTCCCCGCCAGGTAATTAAAGTTATGGCAATAGGCTAAATTTAGTACTGGATTGTTTTGCACCATAATTACAATATTAGCAAATTTCAAAAACCTTAATTACCATTTTACGACATAATATATTATAGTTACTAAAGTAGACCATTGTGGCTTTTGGCAAAGTACTTCGCTATCTTCTCGAATTCTCCCTATTAAAGGATTACAACATTTAATTATCACTTATATCACAACAATTATGAGCATGTTACCTTAACTAAATTCTTGTGTTGAACTTTAGATAACATTGCAATTTCTCTCGCAAATCGGCCTTCGACTTTCGCAACATTCTCAGGCGTATCGCCTTTATTCACAATTTTAATTGCAACAGACTTGTTTTTATATCTGTAAACACACAACAAATCATTATTAACATCCCCCAAAAATACCATGTTTCAACCACTAACCTAAACTAATCCCTACTAAACAATGCAATTAACATAAAATTCTAATAATGGGTTTTCATAAAGGTTAGATCTTTTGAACAAAAAGTCATAAAGATTGAATTTTCAACAACCTTAAAAATACCATATTTCAACCCATATACTAAACAATGCAATTTAATAACAAAACATAAAATTCTAAAAAGGGTTTATAAAAAAAAATGAATCTTTTAAACAAAAAGTGAATAAACTTACTTGCCCTCATAGACTTTAGCATGAGCACCTTCACCGATCTTAGGACCGACAAAAAGATGTTTAGGATCAATCAACCACTTTGATTCCAAACTAAACTCAGGCCCATTTCTAGATCCCATAATCACAAATAGTCGGTGTGCATAAATGTTAAGACCACATTTTGACCTGGAACAAGTTTGACTAAAAAAGTCTTACAGGTTGAAGAATTGGGTTTGTTTCTAGGCGTTATTGAGGGTGATGATCAGCAAAGATTAATACTGGTATTAAATAGGAAAAAAAGCTATAAATGATTAAATGATTTATGGAGTTTTTGTTTTGTGCTATTATAAGTAACCTACTTAAAAAATATCAAAAATGATTAACTTACTTTCACAAAAATGTGTAACCATTATTTATTTTTTTTAAACAAAAAAATTTAAAATTAAAAGTCAACTTTTTTTAAAAAAAATTTAAAAATTAGTTTTTTGCTTTTTAAAAAAAAAAATTGTACAGTCAAAGTAAAAGTCAACTGTTTATTTTTTAAATTAAAAAAATGTAAATATTTTTTGTTATACTTTGTTTTATGTTTTCTAAAAAAATTGTAATAAAACAAAGTATAAATTTTTTTTTTTAAAAACAAAAAAACAATAATTTTTTTTTTTTAAAGTTGTCTTTTACTTTGATTATACAAAATTAAAAAAAAAGAAATTTTTTTTTTAATTTTTTATAAAAAAAACAGTTGACTTTTACTTTGACTGTACAATTTTTTTTTAAAAAAAACAACTAATTTTTAAATTTTTTTTTTAAAAAAGTTGACTTTTAATTTTAAATCTTTTTGTTTTAAAAAAAAATAAAATAATGGTTACACATTTTGGTGATTTTTTCAAAGTAAGTTACTCATTTTGATATTTTTTTTAAGTAGGTTACTCATAATAGCACAAAACAAAAAGTACATTACTCATTTATAGTTTTTGTCCTATTAAATAATTCGGTGAGGAAAAAGGCAAAATTGATGGCGTAAACGGGTTACGTGACGCGTGGACTTTTTTATTTCATTTTATTTGATGGGTGTGTCTTCCGCGGATCATTTAACAGCGTTGAGCAACCGTTTGTGATTTTTAATGCTTGTTCGGTATCTATTTTTTTAAATGCTCATCGTTCAACGTTTCATGAAAAGTAACATTAAGAAAGTTGAGCATTTAAGACGTGTTTTAGTCATTATTATTACACATACAAATACGTTATGAAATGTTTTTATATAAAAAAAAGTTATTGCTTAATGCTACTACTACTGCTATTTTTTCAAACACACCTTATATCTGATGCATTGATAACATCAAACAGTTAATACATTTTAATATCAATTTCGTTATAAAAATGCTTACAAATATGTTATTTATGTATGAGTCATCACATCCTTTACGGCGTAAAGTGTCTCCAAGATTACGCCGCAACATTCAAATATACTAGAGATGATGTGTCTGACTCAGCATTACAGCGTAACATATGCGACAGGGTTACGCCGTAACACTCTTTTATTCCTAAAAGATGGGAGGATTACGTAGCAAGATTACAGTGTAACATCCCATAAAGGTTACGTCGTAAACCTTTCGAAGCCTATAAATAGAGCCCTCATCCGGCTCATTCAACATGACTCACCACCACCACTTCACACACAGTTCTAAGGGGTGAACCAAACCCCTAAGGTTCGAAGAATTTCATCTGAAGATCCAAGGGAAAAGCCACTAGCATACTTATTGTATTTAATCGTTCATTTCATTCTCTGTAAGAATTATGATGATTCAATCCATGTCTTTATTCATTAA
>BQNB010014946.1:6879-68019 GCA_026074375.1 Tanacetum coccineum
TTCAGGTAATGCAAGGATTGGTGCACTGCACAACTTTTGCTTCAACAGTTGAAAAATTTTATGGATTGTAGAAAGAGATGTATGGATTGTAGAAAAATTTCGTATGGTTTGCTTAAGTGAGCTTAATGAGCCGTGGGTTTTGGGGTGTAAAAGAGAGGAAGAAAATGAATTTTTCAAGTATAAGAGTATGAAAACTTTACTCATGCATGCATGCCTATTTATAGTAAAAATATCTCCTTAACTTAACCATGGTTGCTTTCTAACTCTAGCATAAGGTTAAGAAGTCAAGTTGATTATTGTGTAAGAGTTTATTTCTTATAATATCTAGATATTTCACAAATATCTAGATATTATGTACAAGTTGGAAATTCTTGTTTCTATCCTTAAAATTTCGGCATAACATACATATATATGATGTTATATTTATTATTTTGAGTATTGGGTATAATCGTGGGTATTCGTTTAGGCGTAGTTAGGTTTTAGAACTTCCGGGAATGCCTAAACGCATTTTATCGTGAAACGTAAGCATTTTACGTAACCAATAAAAATATGATGAACAAAGTTAATAATTATCCTCTAAATAATCATATAACACTTGTTAGATATAAACTTTTAATTGTTTAATGCCCGTTTACATTGTATGATCATTTTCAGTTTACGCGATTTAGCTTAACGATTAAAATTAAAAGTGAACGCGTACGAGAAAAAAAATAAATAGTGAAATTAAATAGTATTGTAAATGACCTGAAAATACGGAATGTTACAGTCCTTCCCCGTTAAATGAGCCTTGTCCTCAAGGCTCAAGTTGCGACATTTGACGAAGGTACGGGTTCGGAGAAAAGATGCGGATATTTTATCCGGAATTGGTCTTCTCGTTCCCAGGTATACTCAGCTCCTTGCCGAGAGTTCCAACGAACTTTGACTAATGGGATTCTTCTTCGCTTTAGCTTCTTCACATCTCGTTCCACGATCTCAAGAGGTTCTTCAACAAAACGAAGATTTTCATCAATCTCGATCTCATCCAAAGGCACTTGAACATCTGGCTCCGCCAAACATTTCTTGAGGTTTGACACATGAAACGTGTCGTGAACACAACTTAGCTCCTGGGGTAACTTCAGCCGATAAGCCACCGGTCCAACACGCTCGATGATTTCAAATGGTCCGACATATCGTGGTGCTAGTTTTCCTTTCTTACCAAATCGTACCACTCCCTTCCATGGAGATACCTTCAGTAACACTCGGTCTCCAACTTCGAATTCAAGAGGCTTACGTCTCTTATCAGCATAGCTTTTCTGGCGACTTCTTGCCGTTTTCAATCTTTCCTTGATTTGAAAAATCTTTTCAGTCGTTTCTTGCACAATTTCTGGTCCAATAAGCTGACTTTCTCCAACTTCAGTCCATATTACGGGGGATCTACATTTCCGCCCGTACAGAGCCTCAAATGGTGCACACTTAATGCTTGTGTGGTAACTGTTATTATAAGAAAACTCAATCAATGGAAGATGAGTATCCCAACTGCCACCAAAATCCATAACACAGGCTCGAAGCATATCCTCCAGCGTCTGAATAGTACGCTCACTCTGACCGTCGGTCTGAGGGTGGTAAGCTGTACTCATGTCTAGTCTTGTACCCAATGCTTCCTGAAGAGCTTGCCATAAGTGTGACGTGAATCGACCATCACGGTCTGAAATGATTGACACCGGCACACCATGTCTCGCTACAATCTCGTTGACATAAATCTTTGCCAGCTTCTCGGTTTTGTAGTCCTCACGAATAGGTAGGAAATGAGCCGACTTGGTCAGTCTATCCACAATGACCCAAATCGTATCATACCCACTGCTGCTTTTAGGCAACTTTGTGATAAAGTCCATTGCTAACTTTTCCCATTTCCACTCAGGAATTTCTGGTTGCTGAAGAAGTCCTGAGGGTTTCTGGTGTTCGGCTTTAATCTTAGAGCATGTAAGACATCTGCTAACGTACTCAGCAATGTCTCTCTTCATACCAGGCCACCAATACAAGTCTCTCAGATCATAGTACATCTTATCTGCACCCGGATGTACTGAATATCTAGATGTATGAGCTTCATCCATGATTAATTTCCTTACATCTCCAATTGATGGAATCCAGATACGATCAAAGAAGTAAATTTCACCATCAGCTCGTTGCTCAAAGTGTCTTTCTAATCCTCTTAGCCATTCAGCTGGGGCTTTGAGATCCTTGGAAGCTTCGCTCTGTGCTTCCAAAATCTTAGTCTTAAGTCCAGAATGAATAGTAATACTCATAGCACGTACTCGTCTCGGCTTGAGTCTTTCTTTTCTGCTCAAGGCATCTGCCACCACATTTGCCTTGCCTGGGTGGTATTTGATCTCGCATTCATAATCACTAAGAAGCTCGATCCACCGCCTTTGGCGCATATTCAACTCTTTCTGATCGAATATGTACTGGAGACTCTTGTGGTCAGTGTAGATGACACTTTTCGTACCATAAAGATAATGTCTCCAGATTTTAAGGGCAAACACCACCGCACCCAATTCTGGGTGGTATAATTTTTATTCTCATGTATCTTCAACTGTTCTTGAGCATATGCTTTTACTTTGCCTTAGCTGCATCATCTCGACACCCATAACCTGGTTTGATGCATACAATAGACCACATAGTCATCGGGTCATGGGAAGTGTAACACAGGGCATTGCATAATTTCTACTTCAGAATGTGGTAAGCTTCCTCTTGCTTATCGCCCACACATATGCCTTATTCTTTTGAGTTCAACAGGGTGAGGGGCTTTGCGATATCTTTAGAAATTTTTCGATAAACCTTTAGGTAGTAACCTGCAATCCTAGAAGACGGATTTTCGGTGTGACTCAGGGGTTCTTCCAGTTCTTGATGAATTCAACCTTGCTAGGATCCACAGTGGATACCGTCTCGGTTGACACGGTCCTAGAACTGAAATTCTTCAACCAAAATTCGCACTTTGAAAATTTGGCGTAGCGACATCTCCGTCTTGAGTGTGCAAGTCTAGAGTTGTTTTCAGGTGGACTTCTGTTGCTCTTCTTTGATTTGGAGTAGATTAAAATGTCTTCAATGAACTCAATTAACGAATTTGTCCAAATCGGTTTGCAGACGCGGTTCATAAGTCCATAAATATTGCTTGGCGTCGTTGTCATCCCAAATGGCATGACTGTGAACTCAAGTGCCCATATCGGGTTTCAAACGCCCCCCCGGTCTTCGGTAATCTTCTTCTCGGACTCTCAACTGATTGATATCCGGAACGAAGATCTATCTTGGTGAAGCAACAGCACCTTGTATTGATCAAAACAGTCATTCAAATTCTGGGAAGAGAGGTAACGGTTCTTACTAGTCAACATTGTTTAGTTCCCTGTTGTCAATACACATTCTCATCGAAGTCCTTCTTTCCTTGACAAAGAGCACAGGTGCTCCCCATGGTGGAGTTGTCTTGGTCGAATAAACCCTTCTCTTGAAGTTCTTGAGCTGGTTCGACAATTCTAACATTCTGTAGGGGCTAACCGGTAGAGAATCTAACAACCTGAGTGATGCGCCTGGGATCAGATCGATGCGAAATTCTACCCTCGCACATGAGGGTAAAACACAACAGATCATCTGGATCATATTTGGGGATATCTCGTTCAATGCGGATGTCATCAAGCTTTTTCTTCATCAGCCTTGATACCTGCAAGTGAATCCAAGATCCTTTTACGGCTCTCGCCTTGAACTTTCAAGAATCTCGCATTCGGAAGAGGAATACGGACATCTTCTATAATAATCGATGAGTCGCTCGGTAGTAGGCCAACCAAGCCATTTCCAATGATACACAAAACTTCCTAGTTGGGTTGGCAACAAGTCTATTTTGAAGACGTGATTTAATAAGACTAAGGTGCAACTACATAAAATGGTATTGGTGCTAACAACTTTTCCGTCTGCTAAGTCGATTTCATAATTAGTGTTCAAAGCGGTTGGGCATATCAATAAAAAAGCGTAAACGCAGAGATACAAACTTTCTAGCACCAGAATCAAAGAGAATACAAGCGTAGTGATCATTAAGGAGAAACGTACCCGTGACCACATTCGGATTCTGCTGCGGATTTTCAACCACCACATAAGGTCTAGCACGAGCTCCATCATTCTGCTGGTTTCCTTGCTTTTGGACACTTGTCATTGTAGTGTCCTTTCTCACCACACCGATTAGTCATATTTTGCAGGAAAGTTATTACCTGCACCATGAACCCCGAATCTACCATCTTTATTTCTTGGTGACCCTTTTTTGGAAATTTCTGGCACCTTGGAGGGCACGATCCATGATGATGTAAGTTGCAACGATTGCACTTTGGTAATTTTTCCAGATAAAATCTTTCCTCCAGTGGGGCTGCAGCATATAGCCATGGAAGGTTCTTGTCTACATATTTTAGTTGCTGGGGATAATTGTTGTTTAGGTTGCGGTTCTGGTTGTTGTTGCTGGTATTGTTTTAGTTATGGTTATTGTTATTGGTGTTCCTTTGGTTGTATTCCCATTTCCTTTTTTTACTTTATTAATTCTTAGCAGCCTTTACCCTGAACTGAGTGCTCGACCAGTGCACGGGCCATGTTTGATGCCTCATGCAAGTTCGCAGCTTAGGAAGATATCATGTTTCCTTTGGATTCCCTTAGGAACCCACGAATGTACTTTCCAATCTTCTTGCTTTCAGTGGGCATCAATTCAGGACACATCAGAACTAGTTCATGGAAGCGATTGCTGTAAGCCTCGATATCATCTCCTTTCAGAGTCAGAGTCCAGAGCTCTTGCTCTATCTTTTCGATTTTGGTTGCTGGGCAGTATTCAATCGTCATCATAGCTTTCACGTTGCTCCAAGGGATTCTGATTTGCATTAGCGAGTCCTAAAGTTTTGAACATTTCCGTTCCACCAAAGTTAATGGCCGACCCTCCAAACGTGCACTACGCAAACTTACACTTTGTCATCTTCAGCACATTTGCAAATCTCAAACACCTGCTCTATCTTTTCGAACCAACGTTTCAGTCCGACTACGCCTTCAGTCCCCTTGAAAGAGTGAGGCTTGCAGTTCATAAATGTCTTATACGAACATCCATGCATCTCTGGCACAACAGTCCCTCCAGTATTTGTTGATCCAGATCCACCAGTATTGTTTGAGTCAGCTCTAGTCCTTTTCACTCTTTTTCAATAGGCTTTGGCACACGCCTTTCCCACTATTTCTAAAGGATTTCTTTAAAATCCCTGGGCGGCATGATTCTGGGATAAAAAATACGTGTACAATTCGTTAAGAATTTGTAAAGGCTATGCAGTGTTATGGGATATGATAATGATGAGAAAGGAAATAGAAGGTGATGATGAAATAATATGAATTAACTCAGGTATATAATTGAATGATAGAGATTGATTATTGATATGTCAAAAGATAGGACGTAAGAATTCTGAATTTTAAACCAGTATTATATATTATATAAGGTTATATATAATGAATAATGATAATCAGAAAAGCAAAGTATAGGTGGAGAATACGCGCGCGTAGATATCGGATAGCGATGAAGGATCTGTAAATTTTGAATATGAAGAAAAAAAAATCTTTAAACTTGTAGTTATAGGACTGGTTTTGAAAATGACACAGTTCCCTATAACTTGCTCTGGTACCATACTGTAACATCCCCAAATCAGTTAGCGCGGAATAGTAACATTGGGGTGCTACTTAAGTAAACAACAGATAAGGAAATGACCAAAAATGGTCATTTTAAGATAATTATGTCTTTTATAGCAAAAATATCGGTGTTAATACTAGGTCCCATAAGTTTTGATGTCATAAACATCCAACATACATTATAAACAAAATATCAAAAGATGATTAAGTTTTATGAAAAAGACAATGTTGCATAAAAAACACAGAATCCGTCTTCATTGATATCCGCCACGGCTCCCTTCCGTCTTCATTACCTAGGACCTGAAATTTACATGCTAAAAGTCAACACAAAGGTTGAGTGAAATCATAGTTTGTTGGTAAATTGGTGGACCACAAGATCGATGTAATAGTAGACTCTAAAACACATTTAGTAGTCAAAACGTTTATTATTTGCACAAATGCTCATGAACCCGATGCCTTATTAACTAGTTTGTGCCCAATTGTGTAGTTGCTTGCCAACAACCTAAAAGTATTCTCAATGTTAAATGCACCATGGTCAACTTGTGACCAGAAATTCCAGGTGGGGATTGTCAGTCCCGATAGATCTATCCACAACACTCGCGCTCACTACAATAGCAATTGACGGTTCATGATATAGTAGGGACTTAATTGGCAATAGTGGTAACTTAGGCAATAATATTCAGGCAGTAATCTGGATAGCATACAGTTTAAAACACTTTGAAAACACTTAGAAAAACACTTGTGTCCAATAGTAAAACAAGCAATGTATTTCACCCCGTAGAGTTTGTAAAACAATTAAGTGGTAAAAAGGGGGCTATGAACTCACCTTGAATACTGATAGTCCAATAATCACAGATAAAATGTCACGCAAAACGTTTGATGCAACCTATTTAAATTAAGGTCGTATAAGTACCGAGTACTTCAATTTATAACATTCAATAAAATCTTATAGTAGTTACGTCGTGCTATCGTTCGGGCTATCATAATTAAAGAGGTCATGACATGACGTTCGAGGAGTTAGGATACTTTAAATCGTAAATCCAACAACATCGTCGATACGCCATCCGAAGAGGCCTCATTATGAAACTCCCTAGTAATATAGCACTTTGATAACCACTCAATATTCTATATAGCATAATCACCGACTAATCGTTTTAGTAAAATAATATTTATAAAGTGAAAACGTTTATAAATATACTTTTCGTAAAAATGACCTAATTTGGTCGTTTTAAGCCCGTTGCTCGCGTTTCTTACGTCCACGTCTTCGTAGTAAGACGAGTGATCAAAATATTATATTTATAAAGTATAAGTTTCTGTGGTGAATAGTACTTTTTATAAAAATTGTTTTATAAAAGTATTAACTTTTCTTAAACTTGTAAATGATCGTATCTTCTTCGCTTATTAATCGGGTTTTTCGAGTTCTTTATACCCATCGATCCTTGTGACATGTTGTTTTTTATAAACATCATAAATATATTATGTAAATTTTAAATTACAAAACAGCCCCTAAGATATTTATTTCCAAAATGTGTTTAAAACTTGTTTTATGTATTAATTAGTTTAGTAGTTTACTTTAAAAAAACTAATAACCATATTTTACATATGTGGTACTTATAATAAAGTCCAATATCATCCCTAGTCCTTGTAAATTCATTGCAACAAGTTCAACCCTTTTACTTTCATTATTTTCATATGTGAAGATTAAGAAAACTTATAAAACCCTAATTTAACCTAAACATGTTTATACTTAATCCATAGGTTAACATACTTTTATTTTTACTTTTCCATGATATATAGGACCATATGACATAAGAATAAGTGCATATAATCATAAACATAAATAATAACTCATTTTTCATATTAGAAAGTCCTTAGTGGTGATTATGGCTATATTTAACATGTAACACATAAAATCATAAGAAATAAAAGTATAAAGGTATTAGGAAAACCTTAGTGATGATGTAAGAGATGAGAAATAAGTTCTAAACCCGTGTTTAGATTCAAAACCAAGCTTTCAAGCTTATAACCCTAGATTAGGTTTCCAAAACCCTAATCTTTACTTTTTCTTCTTAATACTTGCAAATGGTGATCCAAGGCTTGAATATGACTTAATACATCTTAGGATTGATGTATAAAGAGATGTATGGATTGTAGAAAAATTTCGTATGGTTTGCTTAAGTGAGCTTAATGAGCCGTGGGTTTTGGGGTGTAAAAGAGAGGAAGAAAATGAATTTTTGTTAAGTGTAAGAGTATGTAAACATTTCTCATGCATGCATGCTTATTTATAGTAAAAATATCTCCCTAACTTAACCATGGTTACTTTCTAACCCTAGTTTATAGTTAACAAGTCAAGTTGGTAAAGGTGTAAGAATTTATTTCATAAAACTTTATAAATCTAGAATATTATTTAATAAGAGTAAACTTTGAAAGTCTTGGTCTCATCCTCAAATTTTCGGCATTATGTGTATATATGTGATGTTATATTTGTTATTTTGGGTATTGGGTATAATCGTGGGTATTTGTTTAGGCGTAGTTAGGTTTTAGAACTTCCGGGAATGCCGAAACGCGTTTTATTACGAAACGTAAGCATTTTACGTAGTTAATAAAAATAAGATGAACAAAGTTAATAATTATCCTCTAAATAATCATATAACACTTGTTAGATATAAACTTTTAATTGTTTAATGCCTGTTCACATTGTATGATCATTTTCAGTTTACGCGATTTAGCTTAATGATTAAAATTAAAAGCGAACGCGTACGAGAAAAAAAATAAATAGTGAAATTAAATAGTATTGTAAATGACCTGAAAATACGGAATGTTACAACCCAAGCCATCACAGACTTGAATCTTCCTTGTGCATCAATGTAATCCAATCTTTTCAAAGTAACTGATGCACTGGTGTTTTTAGATACATGATCTACCACTCTGTTCTTTGGCATCTAGACCCAACATGCCGATGTCTTAACAACATTAAACATATTCCCCTTGACAGCATTATGTGCAGCCTTTGGCTTAGCAGCATTAACTGGCCCCATGCCAGTTTTCATTAAAACTGCTTTTGGAACAAAGTTTCTTTTTGGACGAGGGTAGACCTTCTATGGAATTATATTGATAACCCTTCTAGCATTGTTCCATATAGGGTTTTGTACCTTTCTTTTACAATCTTTTATCAGATGGTTAAAGCTTCCACAAGCAAAACAAGCTTTATTGTTCATCACAAAATCACTCCCTAGTTGATGGGACTTCTGATTATTCCAATTTCTTTGATTCCCTCTAGGTTTTTGTGATCTGTACATTTCAGCATATTTCACTGGTTTCCTAACTGGTTTTTCTTGTTGTTTAGGTTTAACAACCTCTATCTTGGCAGCAGTAGGAAAAACAGTTTTCTTCTTTAACTTACCATCTGACACCACATCTTGTTTAACAGTTTTGGACTCAACTATTTTCTTCACAACCTTAGGCTTAGGCTGATCTTCTTCATCAGTGTCTGATTCCCAATCTTCAATAATTAGAGCATCAGAACTAACATTCTTACTAACCTTAGGTCCATAACCTTTAAACTTAGGCTGTTGGAACTCTTTTAGACCATAATTGGACAAATCAATCTTTGGTGGAGAAAATAAATAAATGTTCCTAAACCCTCAACTTCACCTTTACGAATAACATCCTCACATTCACACTCATCTGAACCCTCAACTAAACCTACACCTGACCATCCCACAGCTGCTGAACCATTACTATCTCCACCACAACCTACTCAACCATCACCTGACGCAGAGCAACATATACCTACACCCCATGACTCACCTCTTCATGTTTTTCACTCACATGGAAGTGATGAGGGTAGCTTGAAACTAAATGAATTGACAGAATTGGTCACCAAACTATCTGAAAGGATTGTTGTCTTGGAAAATGACCTGCAAATGACAAAGAAGACTTATAGTTCTGCTTTTACTAAGTTGATACTCAGGGTCAAGAAGTTAGAGAAGCAGGTCAAGATAGGCAAAGCAAGAAGAAGAGCTAAGGTTGTGCTCTCTGAGGATGAAGATGTTGAAGATGATTCTTTCAAACAGGGGAGGAAATTATCTAATGCTGATGAAGACACAAATATCTTTTTGGATCAAGATGATAGAGTAGAGTGGTTTCAAGATGATGCAGAGGTTCAAGATAAAGCAAGCAATGAAACTGAACCTGTTATTCAAGAAGTAACTCCTACAGAAGTCATTCATGATCAAAGAAGTAGTGAGAAATGGCAATCTGAAGTTAGTACTGCTGGAGCAACACAAGGTACTGCTAGTGAAGTTCCAATAGTTAGTACTGCTGAGGTAAATATTAGTACTGCTAGAAATACTGTTGGAAGAATTATTTATAGTAGAAGGAGTGAAAAGACAAGAAAAGATAAGGGAAAAGCTATAATGACAGAACCTGAGCCTGAGAAAAAGTCTAAGAAAGAGCTTGAACTAGAAAGATTGAGTATTACAGAAGCTATTAGACTTCAAGAACAAATTGATGAAGAACAAAGGGCACATATTGCAAGAGATGAAGAAATTGCTAGACAGTGGGAAGAACAAGAAAAACAAAGATCAATGTAGATCTTAAGACAACTAAGGAAATAAATTAGAGTGATCCTTCAGTTCAAAGGTATCATGCAATTAGGAATAAGCCAATCTCAGTGTCTCAAGCAAGGAAGAACATGATCACATACCTGAAGAATCAGAGAAATTACAAGACAAGTGATTTCAAGGGAATGACCTATGATGATATCAGGCCAATTTTTGAAAAGGTTTGGGATTTTAATCAACACATTGAGCCTATGGATTCAGAGCATGTAAGTGAAAGGATGTAAAAAAGAATAGGTCAAAAGAAGTCTGCTGAGAAGATTGAAAAAGAAGATGTTGATGCAGAAAAGGAAAAGGAAGAAGTAAAGACTAAACAAGTTGTGAAAGAAGTTTCTAAGAAGCCTGGAGAAAAGAAAAGGAAAATACTTGCTAGGAAAAGGACCAAAGATGCTCAGGATAAAGAAATTTCAAAAAGGCAAAAGCTTGATGAGAAAGAAGAAGATGATCAAAAAGATGAAAACATCACTCAATATATGGAGATTGTTGAAGTTGAAGAAATAGCAATTAGTGCTATTCTATTGGCTACAAAACCACCAGTAATAGTTGATGTGGAAATTGTTAGTGAAGGACAGATGAGTTCCTACTACATCATAAGAGCTGATGGAAAATCAAAGAGATATAGCATAATGACTCTGAGCATAATTTTTCAAGAATTCTTCAATGACAATTCATAATCTTTCAAAATTATATGCTCAACAATGCTAACCCTTAATTTTATATTCATTTTACAACTTGGTATCATGTTTTTTGGTGTCAAACATATATAAAATTAAGGGGGAGCAAGTTAATGTTCCATATAATTCATGCTAATATGTTTTCTCCAAAGAATTTTCATGACAAATTTTAATCACAAGGTATTTTAAAAACTAAGTGAATTAGTATTTAAAATAAGGGGGAAAATGTAATTAAAATGTGATCTTGAAAATAATAAGTGATCTAAAAGACTCAAAGTGTTGTTTATACTATTTGGAAAAAGGTTTTATGGTTACGATCTTATACCCAACAACATCAAAGTTTTAGAATCTGCTCAGGATAGGGATGTTGGTTTGGGGGGAAGCTGATTTAGAAACTTCACCAAAAAGACGTCTAAGAAGAAAGCTTTTCAAGACATGCTGCATGAACTGGGGAGAATTTAATCCAACTCATGCATACTACAATGGTTCCTGTACAATTAAAGACACTGATAATCTAAGCTGGAGTAAAAGTTTCAAGACCAGGAGAACTCAGAAGACAACTTTAGCTTTGAAAGCGCTTTGGAAGACTTTATTTGTGTTGTATTTGTACTTGATCGGAACATTGTAAGTAATTCTGTATGTCCACATATTAGGAGAATATTGTTAACCTTAAAATATGTTGACTTATATGGAAGTACACTAGTTATCATTAGGCAAGACCCGCAGGGACTAGAACTGTTAAGTTATAGTGGTTTCCCTTATCTTGACCTATATATACCCCCTCTATACTTCCATAGAGGGGTGAGGATAATCATTTGTATTTCATAAAGTGTATGTTTTTCTCTCTCTAGAAAACATACACATCTTTCCCTTTCTACTTTTCTCTCTTAATAATATGGCTACTTATTTCTTTTATCCTCCTCGACCTCCGGATCGGGTGTTTTAGGTTAGAATCTTTATGGGTTACAAGTTGTGTTCTTAATGATGAACAACAATTGCATATTTGAATTTGTGTTGATCCCACGCCTTGATCGATTCTTTACCTTGTAAAGAGTATGTTACCTTGGATAAATCCAAAATAACAATGGTTGAGACTTTTTTTGTATATCAAAGTGTATGCGGAATCTACACTTTGATACTCTAGAAGTATTAATCAATGAAATAGTAATTATGTAAAGAACACAAGATACAACCAAATGCTTCAATATTATTGATAAATAACAATACGAGTACTCTTGTAGTACTAGGATTACAACCTTAAAGCTTACAATGAGATGTTGTGTAGGTATGTGTATGATATTGAGATGAATGAGGTAAATGAGATGATAAACTAGATGCCCTAGGATCTCCTTTTATACACCAAGGAGTCCTAATGAGCTTACAATACTTTCTTAAATGTTTAGTCAAATATATTAAATACAA
The DNA here is from genome assembly GCA_026074375.1 of Tanacetum coccineum. Classification (NCBI taxonomy): domain Eukaryota; kingdom Viridiplantae; phylum Streptophyta; class Magnoliopsida; order Asterales; family Asteraceae; genus Tanacetum; species Tanacetum coccineum. Next base: position 19,262 of record BQNB010014946.1, read on the forward strand.
TGACTAAATATTAAATACTTTCCTAAGTATTTAGTCAAATTCTCAATCAGCATTAATCTCTTCAATCATTATTAATCTTCAGTCTTCTGTTTGACTAATCAGCATTAACTTCAGTCAATTAGCATTAACTTCAGTTGAAACAACAAGAAGACTTTCAACAGCATTAACTTTCTCACTAACAGCAGTAATCTTGAACCAGCAGTAGTAACTCTATAACCAACAGTAGTAAGTTCTTCAATAGTCTTAAGTTAGTACAAGCAGTACTAACTTACTCTAGCAGTATTAACTGACTGATTTAGTACTGGCAGTTGTAATCTTGAGCAGTACAAACTATTTTCTTCTAGCAGTATTAACTGTTGGCTTAGCAGTACTAACTCATGCCTTGGCAGTACTAACTCTGAAGTGTTTAATTCCCAACAATCCTCCCCTAAACTTGTGATTTACCTCTAAATCATCAAGTTTCTTGAATTAAACCAATTTTCTTTGCTGAGAGGATTCTTTCAAACACTTCATCTTCTTGGTCTTTTTGCTTTTACTGCACTCTTCTTTGGATTCTTCTTTTTCTTTGCTGCACTCTTGCCTCCCTTGAGCCTATGCATCTATCTGAACCAAAGTGATCTTCATCAATTTCATTTTTCCTCCCGTGTTTGGAAGGATCCTCCACATCATCTTCTTTTGGGGACCCAAGCCATCACTGACTTGAATCTTCCTTGTACATCAATATAATCCAATCTTCTCAAAGTAACTGATGCACTGATGTTTTTGGATACATGATCTACCACTCTGTTCTTTGGCATCCAGACCCAACATGCTGATGCTTTAACAGTATTAACAGTTGATCTAAATGGCCTACCAGTATCAAACTTTTGATTAAAACACCTTTTTGTGAATGTTGTTCTTTTTTAAAAGGGCCTGTGAACAGTTGATGGTGCTTGATTTTGAAAATATGTCCTTGGTCTAGCACAATGAATTGTTGATTTGGGGTGAACAGTATAAGAAGGCCTAACAGTAATAAAAGACCTAGCAGTATTAAAAGGTCTGCCAGTGTTAACAGACCTAACAATATTAACAGGCCTTGCAGTATTAACAGATTTTAGGTCAGTCTTCATTAAGACTGCTCTTGGAGCCATATGTTTGTGTGCTCTGGAATGAGAGGTTTTAGAATAGTAGTCATTATCCTTTTTGTTATAATTATTTCCACTTACTATTCTTCTCCTCTGTTGGTTAGGACAGCTGTAATGTGATCAAAACTTCCACAGATAAAACATGCCTTGTTTTTAAACACAAAGTTACATCCTAACTAATTGGATTTTTGACCATTCCAATTCCTTTGGTTTCCTCTAGGTCTTTGTGACCTGTACATCTCTGGCTTCCTAACTGGTTTTTCTATTTTAGCAGCAGTACGAATAATAGTTTTCTTCTTTACCACAACAGGAGACTCAACTTCATCCTCATTATCAGAAACTCATTCTTCAATAATTGGAGCATCAGAATTTTTCTTAGTTTCATTTAAAGAATTTTCACAAACAACATTAGACTCTTTCTTGCTGTTCTCATGACCATAACCTTTGAACTCATCAAGACCATAATAAGATAAGTCTAAAGGTGTTGGTCTATTAAGAATCAAAGGATGAGGTGGAGGAACTACACTATACCCCAATCTCTTTTTGCTATTGTCAGTTATCTGACTCCCTAACAACTGATCTAAGTCTTTTGCTGATTTTTCAAACTTTGCAATCTTAAACTCAAACCCCTCCTTTTCTTGTTTAACCTTTTCAAGTTCAGTCCTAAGTAATCCCATTTGATATTCTTTGTGACCTACACTTCTTTTAAGCAAAGCAATTTCCTCAGAAAAAAGGACTTCATGTTCTTTATATTTAAGAATTTGTCCTTCTAAAATTGATAAACCTCTTTTGTATGTAGAAGCTTTAAAACCAGTATCATCTAATTTAACAAGCAAATCATCATACTGTTTCTTTAGAGCTTCATAGTTTGTCAGACAAGTTTTAGAGCAAGATTTGTCATTATTTACCTTAGAGTCTGAAAGAGCCATAGGAGCCATCTCTTCCTTGTGAATATAGAGTTCTTCTTGATGATATCTTCTAGATCAAAGTTTCTCAAAGCACAGGCTCTGATACCACTTGTTGAATCTAAAGATCGTTTAAGCTCAGGTTGTTTAGACCTTTATCTAGGATAATATCAATGTTCATAAGTTATAAAAACAAAGCGGAATAAGAACAAAGATATTCAACAAGGTTTACCATTTATACGTTTCCATCAAGCCCCAATTCTAGATGATCAACTCTAGAACGGTTACAATCTAACAGGGATCAAAGATCCTTGGGGCTACACCAACTCTACTAGACGTCTACATCTTTAACACTTTGTGTACACACACTTTTCTGGATATCTTAAACCTACACACCTAATACCCTTTATATAGAGGGATATTAAGGCTTACAAAGGAAGCTAATCAATAGATAAGATTCCAATTTCTGTTGTCTTTACTCCTAGGTGCTCTGCATTCCCTGGCAAAATGTCCCATTTTATGGCAGTTGAAACATTCTACCTTTGATTTATCATATCCAGCAGTATTGCTTCCATCAATGATGATTTTCCTTCCAGTTCTCTGATAGAACTTTCTTGCCCTCATGTTAGTAGTGCCATATTCCACTTTAAATCTTTTCTTCCAAATCACTCATGAAGTTGCTAAGGTCTTCATGAAACTATTTGAGGACCATTTGGTTGAGTGGATTAAAAAGGATCTATGTCGGCATCACTAAAGCTTAGCAGTACAAATTATAGTACTGGTAGTATTAACCTTTGTGGTAGCAGTACTAACTTTAAGGTTAACCGTATTAATAATATTAGTACTGCTTGCACCCGAAGTAGTTACAAATGCCAAGTTTTTATCATCATTGCTTGCACCAGCAGATTTCTTAACCTTCTGTTCAACAATTTTAAATGTTGTAAAGATCATCCAACCCATGTATCAATACTCCGGTTTGTTCATTAAACTTAAACATGTGTATCCCATCAGCTGGTAAGCTCCTTAAAAATTTTATTTTAGATCTTCTTGGAGGAGTAACCACACCCAGAATTTGCCAATCTACTAAGAAGCTTTGAAGCCTGTTAAGACAGAATCTCGTGATTATGAGCTTGATGCACTAAAGTTTTCATAGTTGTTTCAAAGAGCCTTCTGTGTCTTCTTTGTTGCATTATTGCCTCAAATCGAGCTTGAATTGCAGCAAAATGATTGAGCATCAACATATGTTGAAGGTTAGTGATGTCATTGGGCAGTGCCATGAGTAGTAGACTTCTTTACCTTCATCATTTTTTTACATGTCTTTTCTTCAATAGTAGCAGGCACAGTCATCTTTGTTGTTGTTGATGTACCAGTTTCTGGTGGTGTTGTTACAGGAATAGGTACCCATGAATTCCCATTCTCTATGACCTCCCATAGAGCATAATCCTGGATCTGTAAAATATATTTAATCCTTTGATCTCCCACATCTCTACTCCCCGAGGTTTGAGCATGAAGCTTTAGCCAAGCATTGTTCTGTGTATTCTCCAATCCATTTACTTCTAGATCAAAGTTTTCAAAGACAGGCTCTGGATACACTTGTTGATCCTAAGCTCCCCCTCTTGATCGATTCTTTACCTTGTAAAGTGTATGTTATCCTTGAGATGAATTCCAATATAACCAATGAATAGCGACTTTGTTTGTATATCAAAGTGTATGCGGAATCTACACTTCAATACTCTAGAAGTATTAATCAATGAAACAGTACTAAACATTTAACATGAATAAAACAAAATCGCATTCAATATTATTAGCATCAATCAATACGAGTACTTTGCTTGTACTGGGGTTACAACACATTGAGCTATACGTTTTTCTCTAAGAGTAATCTGTCTTTTAAGTATATGTAAAATCTATAACCTAGGTTCTCCTTTTATACACCACAAGGAGTCCTTTACAAGATAACTACCGAACTTTTAGGATCAATTACAATTATAATCATATACGTATCTTCCTAAAATATATAAGATATACATTCCATATTTATCTCTTTGCATCCTTATCTCCAAGTCAGCAGTATTAACTTTTCTTCTAGCAGTATTAACTAACACTAGCAGTACTAAGTTTGTACTGGCAGTACTAACTCCATTAGTACTGTTAGTTATACCTTGGCAGTATTAACTCTTGATGAAGATTTATTCCCAACACCAGGTACATATAAAACATTTCTTAAAACAAAACCATTATGAAAACAAAAACATCTCCTCTTTTTTAGCAGAGTTATAGTTCCATCAGGTAGCGCGACTGGCATTGCGAATATCTCCTTTAAGTTGGAGAGTTATTCTATTATACCTGTCATATGGTGTGATGCGCCTGAATCAATAATCCAAAAATACTTACCATTCATTTTTATGATAGAACCTGATTGGTTCTTTAACATTTGAGTAGTGTTTCCTATTGTTTTGGGTTTAGACCTGGAAGCGGGATAACAGTAGTATCATTCATTCCATTGTTGATATCAATGCATCATGCTGCTGGTCAGTCATCTTTATCAGGTGTCATTTTTTTTAATCGACAATTTCTTTGTTTTTTTAGGGATTTATCAGGTTGGTACATGATAAATCTCTTATTTTCTGTCTCTCATTGATCACGCAAAAAAAGGTATTTATACAAGAAGTTTAGCTTAGACACTAAGCCACTTAATTCTAGAATTATGATAAATAAAGTAACTAAATAATAGACTAATATCAAATCTCAAAATATAAGATTTGATATATATTCGCATAAATAAATTAACTAAATAATAGACTAATATCAAATCCCATATTATAAGATTTGATATATCTTCACTTAATATTATATGACAGTGATGAAAAGATAAAAGGTAACGTGACAACGTGTTATATTGTAAAACAGAGCCACGAAGCCTTGTGCTATTAACACTCTGATCAAACCTGATTTGTGTCCAAATATATTGTATGCCTTAGGGCTGAAAAGATACGAATAACCCCAAGACAATATGTGTTTAATGAATACTTGGTCATATATAAGCTAGATCGACGAAAATCAAGAAGTTATTGGTGTTATATTACATGAAAATGGGCAAGTTCTTAAATATTCAATATGAAACTATATTTGTACAATAAGGTGGGTCACCCATAAGATATTATAGCTTTAATATCAATCTTCTTCCTCTTTTTTGCTCAAATGATCAACACTATTGAAGTTAAATATACATGCGTACATTGGACTTATGTAATCCTAAATAAAGAAAAGACAATTGATCAAGGTATAAACTTTGGGAAATCATAGAAATTTAAAACCAAATGCTAATTTGAATAATACTTATGAACGCCCGGTTTTAAAACGATATGATAGCATATATATGCTTGTATCAAACAAACTATAACTTAGTAATATTCTTTTTAACATCTTATATTCTTTTGTCATATGTTTGTATCCCTCATACTTTACATTTGTGTACTCCTGGTTACATCACCTCATGTTCCTGTACGTGATTGGACTCGGTTTTCATTTATTGTTCCTGTAAATTTGACATGTAATATTGTATATACATGATACATGCATGTTAGGTGGGTATCATGGGTTCCTAAGACACCCATGAATTCTACGACGAAGTGGTAATTTTTAAAAGAAACATCGATTTTCAGTAAATGCATCTGGTTCAAAGAAATTATGATTCCAATTAAAATATCGTCATGGTTCCGTCCTTGCATGCATGCATACGTATGCACCATGCACTTGCATGGAAACACATAAAGTATAATCGATTGCAATATGTAAATACACAATTCGTAACAGTGTTATTTATAAGTGTAACATTAAAAACTCCACAATGTATATTATTTTTAGTTTTTTTATTACTATACATGTTAATACAAAACACGTGTCGGGTGTAGATTTGGGCTCAAATCCTGTGTTGGGTTGGGCTTTCAGATGATTTGAGTGTTGGGTTTGTTACTGAGCAGAAAGTGACGATTTCTGCACAAATCAGATTAAAAACGTTAAGCTTACCGTGGGGACGGACCCCACGGTTAGACTCTGGCGTGAAAGTAAGTAAACATGTAGAGAGAGAAAGTATGAAAGTATAGAGTGAGAAAATCATACTGTTCATTGTATCAGAGGGTCCCTTTTTATAGGCGAACAAATTATTAGGGTTTCCTAATATTTTGCATGTTTCGTTAGTGGCCGGAGAGGGTCCCTTGTCAGACAAGGTACCGCAATAACCATGTGTACGGACGCGTGTGCTTTCCGCAGACGGAAGTACCCTAAAGTTAGGTCCGCGTCCGTTTGTTGGGTCTGGGCCGTAACCAATGCAGGAGTGGGTTTAGTTTTGGCCCATGACTACTCAGTTGGGCCAAGGAGCCCAAGTGTTAATGTGGCTCAAGCCTGGAGGCTTGGTATACTATTATCCGTCTCAAGTACCCCAGTCTAGTTATGAAATTGTCTGCGAACATGTTTCGCGTGCGTTGATCAGTGTTAGGAACTTCAGGTTCATTGCTAACGATTTGGCCTTCGCGGTCCTGTCCTTTCTCCGGCCGACGCTTCCTTCTGAGTTGGTGACGTTGGTGGCGTGGTACCAACCTTGTCTTTTATCTAGCTTGACTGACGTGATATTTTTACAGCTGTTACTCGGTTTCCTGGGCTATCCCTACCGTTGATCAAGTTGAGTGGGTTATCGTGTCGTCATCTGGCTATGGGTGAACTAAATATACCAAGGGTTACCCCCCCCCCCCCCCCCCCCCCCCCCTTGGGTTGCCCCCCCCCCCCCCACCCCCCCCCCCCCCCCACCCCCCCAAACCAGTATAACACTCCCTTTTTTACTGTTCTTATTCCACAGCTCTATTTTAACATTGTTAATTTCTTTGGGTTTTCATCTTTCTTCTAGTATCACTCGTCTCTTCTTTTTAAGGTCTCCTCTCTGAACTATTAGGTTTGCACTTTTCTCATCCTTCTTTCCAAATGGCTAAATCTATTGTAATTACTATATTATGACCAAGAATATGGTAGATAGCTTTTGTGAGACCTTTTATATCGGGGCGGGTGCATCTACGGTCCTGGGCGTGATAGCCCTTTATCTAGTTTTCGGCGGTAAAGTAGGTGTGGTATTACTAGGATTTTTTGATTATTGCGGTTATAGGATCGTTCACTAAATTTTTTTTGGCCGTACTTCAAAATACTTGCCCTATACATATTTCCTAACTGTCGCCCCTTGGTGCGGCCCGGGGTATCCATTTTAAAGGTACTGACGAGTGTTCTTAACTTGCTGCCGTCCGTCACCGTGTTCGCGCTTTTCACCGTTCGTATAGCGATGAGTTGTTTTTCTTTTGCCAGCGCTTTACCTAGCTCCATCTACTTACAAAACTCGGATTCATTAAAAGCTGGATCTGATCATTTTTTCTGGGTTGTCTTGTGCCTTTCCCATTTTGTTCCTTTCTATACGGGGGGCATCCTAGGAACAAGGATTCGCTCCCTTTTATTGCGCTTCAAGAGGTGTATCGTCAGGCTTCTTGAGAGCATGGGATCCTGTTCGACGATACCTGGAGTGCTTTTTATTGCCAGGTGGGTTGAGCAAGTATTACCTTTTGACGACATTTCTTATCCGGCTTTAAGTTATTCCAATGGATGGGTGGGATGTTATTTTTTTTGTGGCGGGTTTTTTTTTATTATAAGTCTGTTTCTTGGTGTTTCTCTTGCAGATATGGGTTGGTTAGATTTCATTCAGACTGCTGACCCTCGAAAGGTCCGGGCGGTAGAGGTTCAGAAGGGGGTTGATCAGGTGACGTTGCTGGAGAGCACCAAAGATTGTTTTATGCCTCTGGTCATTCCCGCCGCTGGGGGTAGCAGCTCTGCTGCGGCTGCGGAGGTTCCCGTTCCGACTGAGGAAAGGCAGGAGGATGTAGCCCCGGAGGACGCCTATCTGAATTTGGCGGATCCGGATGAGGATGTCATTGCGGTCAGGCAGGGTGAAGAAAGGGTTGTTTCGGAACAGCCTAAAAAGGTTAAAAGGAGAAGATTGGTAAAGCAAAGTGACACTCTTCTCTTTTCTTTTCCTTTTTCCTTTTCCCCCCCCCTCCCCCCCTCCTTCCACTTTTTTCCCCCCCCTCCTGCCTAAGAGTTGAGGACGGACCATCCTTCCGGCACTGGTGGCAAAACTCTTGCTAATTTGGAGCAGATTATGCCAGACCTTCTGTTGTTCCTCCTTCTCAAAAAGGTAAAGGCTTTGTGGATTTATCTGCCCAAGGGAGCTTCCAGATCTTGCTATGCGGAGAGGTTTTACATACTTACTTCCCCCGTAAAGCTGCCTGGTTTTTCCTGATTGTCCTTGTTATTAATTTTTGTTCGTCTTTTCAGTTCGGTACTTTGAGTGCTCGATGGATACTGCTGCTGTGCTACAACATCCCAGGCCCTTTTACGGCTTTAAAGCCAGCCGACGGATGTCGGTCCTTCCCATCCTGAGAATGGAGAGTTCGGATGACTCTTTTTTATGAGATTCCTAATGTGGATCCTGCTATGGCGAAGCGTTGGTATGTTCCTAAGTGGAACGATTTCCAATGATTTCTACTGGGACGGATGTTTTTCCTGCCGCACTTTAGTGGACTGCGTTGCTCCTCCTGCCTTTTTCTCTGATCTCCGTACAATGAGCTATGATCAGTTGTTTACAGAGTTTAATGTGGGGGCAACGCGGCAAATATGCCTAGGGTCGGAGGTGAGATCACGCACAAAGCATGAACTGGAGCTGAAAGAAAAACTTATAGCTAAATATGCTGCACGTGGTAAGTTGTTGGAAGAGAGGGACTTGGAGATCCTTGAGTTGAAGATACTAGCGGAGAAGGAGACTGAGGCCGCGGAGGCTATCCGTCTCCGTGAATCAAGTTTCTTCGCTATCCGGGGAGAAGTCTGCTTTGACTGCGGAGGTGTCTGCGCTGAAGGTTACTATTGCACAGAAGGATCATGACATCTCCTTGCTTGACTCCCATGCCACTTCTCTTGCGTCCAATGAAAGATGCTAAAGTGGCCTGTACTGACGGCTGGGGGTCAAGATTTTCTCCTTTGGACGTCGGAGCGGGATAGGCTTATCTTTGAGGTATTGTCTGTTTCTTTTTGTTCCTCGTATGTATTTTTTACTTTTGTTTATTCGTCGTTTAGAAGTTTCCTTATTTTTGTAGGTTTCTTCTCTGCATGCCAGCTTTCAAGATTTTAAGAAAAAGATGGAGGTGTAGTAGGAGGAGCAGGCCTAGGAACTATACAACCGTGTGACTGAGCTTGAGGCACACATAATGGATGTCTCCGGCCCTTTGGAGGGGGAATTTTATCCCACCTACTGACTCTTTGCCGGCCGAAGGTGTTGCTAGCATGATAGTACAACTTGTTTCAAAGTGTTTAAAAGTCATCTAAGTATCAAGGTATTCTGGGTCACGCTTTAGGCCGGGCCGTTGACTTTGGTATGAAGACAGGTTTCGGTTGTGGTCATGAGCATTGTCTGTCAGGAGGAGTCTTTCTGTGGTTGATGCTTACAACCGGAGGTTTCCAAAGGAAATTATATTAACGCGGTTAAAGACCTTGAGGATGTAGAATTCCCCTTGGTGAACCTATTGAAGTCTAAGAAGGATGCGGGGATGGATGAGGTCCTGGATTGTTTTCTGCTGGACGGGCCTGCTGCTGACCTCCCGGAAGCCGTGCCTTGAACAGCTCACGGTTCCCATCCACCATGCTAGTAACAAGATGATTGTCGGAGAAACCTCCCTATCCTTTGCGTTGATGAATGTTCATAGTCGTGCCGAGGGGGCAAAGAAAAACATGTGCAGCTTCCGCAAGCTTATGATGATCTTAGGGTCTCCGATCCTTTGTCTTCCCAGACTTGGGTGGGTGAGGCTAGTACTTCTGCGGCCCCTCTCTCCATCGAGGATTATCAGGAAGAAGACACGGACGAAGCCCTAGGAAGTGTTGTTGTCATACCTCAGCTGGAGGCTCCTTATCTTTAGGTTTATACTCACGCCGTAACCGTATGTGGTCTTCTGTGACGGCTAGTTGTAAGTTAAACACTTGAATTTTCTCCTTGTTGTATGTCGTGGCTGCGTGTGGCTATATTTGTTTGCGGCCTGTATGTAATATTTAACATTTGCTTTTGTACCGCGGCCGTGTGTTGGATTTTTTGTTGCGGTTTTTAAACTTGTCACGTTTGACATGTGTTTGTAGTGGATGCTAGTGCGTTCGTCTCTTATAACAAAGGTATTTTCTCTTGTTATAATGCTGCTATCTTTTTAATTTTATTACTGTTGTACGTTGTAATAGATAGTACTATGAATATTTGTGTTTTCTCCCCCGGTGCTGGTTGCATTACCTCCTTTCACCACCTAAGTCATCATTGAGGTGGCTCAGCCTTTATTACACGGGGTAACATGTTGGGAGTGTGCCTCCTGCGGGCGCATCTTGACAATTAAATAACTTTGCAAAGTAAATTAATTTTAGAATTACATTTGTGAGGGTAGCTAATCCCACTTTTTTATTAAAATTCAAAAGACATTACAAAACAAGGAAAATTAAAACATTGCCCTCCGAGTATGTATCAATACGTGTCGGCGGGGGCTTACAACGCATGCATATAACGTTTTTTAAGGTTGACAAAAATAGTCCACGGTCCGCTGAAGTTCGTTTCTTGGCAATCCTTAAGCTTGTAGGCTCCTCTTCTAATGATCTGTGACCTTATATGTCCTTCCATTTAGGCCCAAGTTTACCTCCGTCTTTGGCGTGACTTGCATCATTGTTACTTTTTATTTTAATTTTTTTTTAATTTTTTTTTTTTTTTTTAAAATTTTTATTTTTTTTTTTTTATTTTTTTTTTTTTAATTAAAAATTTATAACAAAAAGTAGCCATTGTCCCGGTTTGAAATTGTGACGCGGACTTTTTGAGTAGTGGTTACTTTTCATTTTAGCTTTTGCGTTTTGCTTCTTGAATTGTGACTTGCTATCTTTTTCCTCTATGAGATTCCAAATTTTTTTCAAGGCCTTATCTTCCATCTTTATCACGTCTATTTTCGCAATCCGGAGTGTTGGCATGCCTATTTCCGCTGGTATGACCGCTTCCGTGCCTATGTTAGTGAAAATGGTGTCTCTCTGTTGCTTGACTTGATCATTGTGCGGTGTGCCCATAAGACATGTGAGAGTTCCCCCATCCAGTCTTTGCTTCTTTCTTCCTACGAGCCTGATTTCCTTACCCCAAAACTCTGTTTGCTCCTTTCCACCAAACCATTGGTTTGTGGGTGTTGCACGGAGGCGAAGCTTGGTAGAGCCTTAGTTTCTCACACCAGGTCTTTGATGGGTTTTCACAAAACTTTTTTCCATTATCTGATACAATCTCCCCAGGTAGGCCTAATCTGCAGACGATGTTATCCCATACGAACTTCTTTACTTGATTTCCTATGATAGTCGTGACAGGGGCCTCAATCCATTTGGTGAAGTAATCAATGGCAACAATTAAAAACTTAACTTTGCCCGGACCTTCTGGGAAAGGTCCGGCTATATCGATCCCCCACTTATAGAATGGCCATGGGAGACGTGGATGGGGTTATGTTTGTTGCGGATTTCTTGGGACGGCGTGGATATGGCATCCTTCACTCTTATTAGTTCGTGCATCTCGTGCATTGTTAGCCAATAATATCCTGTCCAGATGGCCTTAGCGACTACAGACCTAGGACCGTGTGTGATGTGCTGATCTTAATGTATTTCTTAAGGACATAATTGGCATGAAGTGTCCGAACCACCGGAGCCAGGTCCCCAAAAAGACTTTTTATATAAAGTTCCATTGATACGGTTATACCTTGTTGCTTGCGACGTACACTCGTCTTTCTTTTTATCCTCTGGAAAGGATTTTTCCTTTGTGAGGTAATCATATACAGGTGTCATCAACATGTATCCTCCTCCTCTACTCGGTGAGGACTTCCTTCTATTAATATTTTTTCCTTCAGTTTCTACCACAAGTACTTGCTTACTTAGATGCGCGTAGCGTGTAGATGCCAATATTGCTTAGGGGTTTGCCTTTTTGTTTGTTCGCTCCGCGGCCACTTGCTGATGGAAAATTCCTTGAAGTTTGCTTGTGAGCCCTTTTCATTTTTCCATGTTACTGAACCATGCTGATTCTTTTGCTACTAAGAACCATTTTACCAGGTTAGTACAAGCCGTGAGTCCACGTTTGCTTGAAGGTTTTTACACTTCATTTGTTCTTGCGATTCGGAGACCGCTATTACCGCTTCTACTCAGCTCATTGTTGTGGCCTCAAACCTGAACCTCTATGGCATAGTAATAACCCTTTGGGTTGGTTGTATTAGTCGGCTCCGGATTCCATCTATACAGATTGATCCATTGTTAAAAAAGGGTCAAGGTTTGGGTATTTTTCCTCAGGTTCCGTCAATGTGTACATCCGGGGGATTCTTCCTCCGTCGTTCCACAATAAAATCCGCTTAGTATTTATCCTTTGATCGGTGCTTGTGCCTTATTGGATGTCATAATCCTTTCTAGTTCAAACTTCCACTTTAGCATCCTCTACGATTTCTGAGTTTGACAATAGTTTCCTTTATCGGGTGATCCGTGATTTTACAATGATTGTGTGTGCCTTGGATAGTATCTTTTTAGCCTCCTGCTTGCACCTGAGCAAGGCTAACACCAATTTTCCATGGGGTTGTAGTTGTCTCCGGGCCTCGTAGGCGCGGTCACAAAGTTCATGATATTTGTTTTACTTCCTCTTTCTGTCATTAAGAATGCACTGATGGCCTCTTTGGCCTGCGGGCTAAAATATATTATTAACTCCTCTCTTTCCTTAGTTGCGGTTAGCATTGAGTTCTGCGATGGTTTCTTCATTTGTTTGAAGGCTTGTTGGCTCTGGTCCATTGGAAGTCACTCTTTTTTGTGCATTTCTTCAAGGTTTTGAAGAAAGGCAGTGATTTTTCGGCTGACTTTGACAAAAACCTGTTTAAACTTGCTAGTTTCCATTAGCTTTTTGTAGTCCGTTGAGGCATCTCGGAGATGGCAGCTAAGGACCTCGTCGGCCTTGTCGCGGAATATTTTGAGTCCATCAGTATTCACTTTGTTAGCCGAGAACTTCCTTCTTGCATTCCGAAGGTGCATTTTTTTGGATTCAGCTTCATGTTTATTTGCCGGAGAGTTTTGAATGTTTCTGCTATGTCGCGGATAATTTCTTCTTTCGTGCGGCTTTTTATGACCAAGTCATCGACATATACCTCCAGGTTGCGCCCGATCTGTCTTTGGAATGCCTTGTCTACCAAACGCTGATAGGTCGCTCCGGCATTTTTTAAGCCAAACGGCATCTTTAAATAACAAAATATCCCTTGATTTGTGATAAATGCCATTTTTTCCTCATCCTCCTTTGCCATTTTTATTTGGTGATACCCCTTGTATGCATCCAGGAAACATTTGAAGGGGTATCCGCAGAGAGATTCTACTTTCCAATCTATCTCCGGCAGTGGGTAACCATCCTGAGGACATGCTTTGTTTAGATCTTTGAAATCTACACACATTCGCCAACTTCCATCGTGTTTCTTGACCATGACTGGGTTAGATAGCCAGCTGTGATAATGGACTTCTTTCATTATTCCGGCATCTACCAATTTTTCTACTTCTTCCTGGATTGCTTTATTCCTTTCCGGTGCTTGCCCCCTCTTCTTTTGTCTGATAGGTAAGCACCCTTCCCGGACATTTAGACGGTGCTCCTGCGTGTCCTGAACGCCGTCAATGTCTACGGTTTCCAGGCGAACACTTAAGTTTTGTTTTCTCCAAGCAGAGTTATATCAGTTCCTTGCTCCTTTTTCTGTTAGGGGGATAGACCCTATGGCTATGTTTGCTCAGTGGTATTTGGATGAATGACACTTTTATCTTCTTCTAGTCTTTGCCAACTTCAGGGGGCCGTGTGCTAGGTCCGGAGATCATTGCACACTCTATTGGGATGATCCTGCTGCTTCGTAACGTTACAGTTCCTCCTTCAACTAGGAACTTTAACATTCCATGTGTCGTGGATGGTATGACACGGATTTTTTCTTATACCCAGCCTGCCTATTATTCCATTGTGTTGGGATGTGGACTGAAAAACCATGAAAGTCATCCATGCGGAAGATGAAATGTCTTCGTTACCTATTTTAAAGCAGGATATCTGGCCCATCGGCCAAATAGTTTCCCCACTGAATCCAGTTAGGTATGTGGTAGCCGAAACCATCTAGCTTCTTATTTCAGGCCGGAGCCTGACGAAGCAGTGTTCGTATAGGATCTCTGAGGACGCTCCTCCGTCCACGTATATTCGGTGCACGAAGTGCCCTCCTATCTCAGCCTCAATGATCATTGGTCCTTCCGTTCCGTCCTCGTCTCCCAGAGGTGGGAAAGAGATTGTTGTCTCCGGAGAGAAACTCTGGGTAACCTTTTGCTTGGCTACTCTCTCCCATGGTTGGACCATCAGGATGGCTAGTGGTCTTTCCTTTCCGGCCGTTTCCCCCTTCTTGGGTGCCTTTGGCTTGTCGTTCTGTTTTAGTTCTTTGATGAATTGTGACAACTTACCTGCCTTGATCATTTCATCTATCTGCTTTCTCAACTGCATGCATTCGTCCGTACTGTGACCCGTATCCGCATGGAATTCACAGTACTTGTTTGGATCCCTTTTTTCCGCAGGGGTTACCATTGGTGGTGGAGCCTTGAATTTTCCTTTTTCTAAAGCGAAAATTTCCTTCGGGGTCTTTGTAAGGAGTGAAAATCTGTCTGGCTTCCAGTCCACTGTGCTTGTTTTTGACAACCCTCTAGGTTTGTTTCCCCCTTCTGGTTGCTTCATGGCGTGGGTGCTTTCTTCCGGCCATGACTGAATGCGGCAACCTCCCCTTGTAGAAAAGATGTAGTTACCCTATACATTTCGTCCATTGACCTTGGGATTTTTTTCGTACAAACGCTTAATCAACTCAGGGTGGGTTATCCCATGCATGAATCTGGAGATCTTCATGCATTCCGACGCTCCTTCCACGTCCATGACTTCTTCTTTGTATCTCTCCATGAAATCCTCCATGGACTCCCCATCCCTTTGCTTGATGTGATGTATCTCCACTGGATCCTTAATGTGTTTTGTTTGTTGGCGATAGTTTTCCCTAAATGCTGCCCTTAAATCTTCATAGCTGTCAATAGATTCTTTTGGGAGTTTGTCAAACCAGACTCTAGCATTCCCAGTTAGCATCGAGTTGAACATGTGGCACCATGTTGGCATTGCCCATCTCTCTGTTTTTGCAGCGGACTGAAATAACTTTATATGGTCTTTCGGATCCCCACTTCCATCGTAAGTCTTGACATGGCTAGGCATCCATGTCATTGGGAAGTCAAAGTGTTGGATCCGGGTCGTGAAAGGGCTTCTTTCTTCGCACGTCCAAGGCTGGGAGAGACCGTCTTCGTAGGTATCTGACCTATGCCTTTTCGATTTGGACTTCCAGTGACCCCCTTCGCTGTCTTCGCTCTTCGAATATCCGCTGGTTCTTCGGGACGATGTGCCCTCATGATGATGCTTTCTTGCCGGTACCTCGGTTCCCCTTGCTTGGGAACTCTGGTGGTGACTATCAGAGCGTGTATACGCGCCTGGTTCTTTTCTTCCCAGTCTATTGAACACACCACCCTCCTTCCGCGGCCGGAGCCTAGGTGAAGGAGATCGGTTTTGCTTGAGTCTTCTGAAGACGCTGGCGACTGGTGACGGGCTTCGGGAGTGCTTGCGCCCATGCCTTCTTCTGGGCTCTGTCCGGGCAGTTGGCGTTTTTGACTCGGAGTAATGTGACTCTTCATGGTTTCTTGGATTTCTCCCAGATTCATTGCCGTAAAGTAGGCGCGCCTTTACCGCTTTGAGCTTATCTTGCTGCTCCTTTTCTTTTTGCATTTTTTCAGCAATAAGCGGTAAAAGTTGGTGGTAGTTCTTGTCGCACAATTCTCTTAGAGCTTCATTGGACGCAGGTTCCTCGAGATTTTGTGGACCACTTTTTCCCCCAGTGTTCCGCACAACGGATGTGGGAATTGTTGAGGTTTGTTGTTCATGAGTGCTCATGGTGAGTTTTTTAGAAAACGTGGTTGCGTTCGGGTCCCACGGATGGCGCCACTTGTTAATACAAAATAAGTGTCGGGTATAGACCTGGGCTCAAATCCTGTATTGGATTGGGCTTCCGAATGATTTGAGCGTTGGGTTTTGTACTAGAGCAAGAGAAGTGACGATTTCCTGCACAATCAGATAAAAACCGTTAGCCTTACCGTGGGAACGGACCCCACGGTTAGACTCCGGTGTAAAAGTAAGTAAACATGTAGAGAGAGAAAGTATGAGAGTATAGAATGAGAAAATCGTACTGTTCATTGTGTCAGAGGGTCCCTTTTTATAGGCGAACGAAATATTAGGGTTTCCTAATATTTCGCATGTTTCGTTAGTGGCCGGAGAGGGTCCCTTGTCAGACAAGGTACCGCAATAACCATGTGTACGGACGCGTGTGTTTTCCGCGGACGAAAGTACCCTGAAGTTAGGCCCGCGTCCGTTTGTTGGGTCTAGGCCGTAACCAGTGCAGGAGTGGGTTTAGTTTCGGCCCATGACTACTCAATTGGGCCAAGGATCCCGCGTGTCAATGTGGCCCAAGCCCGAAGGCGTGGTATACCTATTATACGTCATCAGTTTTGATTAGGAGATTCAACTTCATTGACATACGTGATTAAATTTCTGATGAGAGCTAGTAAATAATGTCAAGAGACAATGATTTGCCGCCTTCCGCGGTCATGTACTTTCTCCGCGACGCTTCCTTACTGAGTTGTAGGACGTATAGGTGACGTGGGACTGACAGTGTCTTTTATCTTCTGACTGACGTGGACATTTTTACAAACTGTTAAACGGTTTCTCGGGCGATCTCCTACCGTTGATCAAGTGAGTGGGTTACATGTGTCATCATCTGGCTATGGGTTGAAATAAATATACCAAGGGTATAAATACCCCCTCCCTTTTTTACTGTTCCTTATTCCACAGCTCTACTTTTCACCATTGTTGATTTCTTCGAGCTTTTCATCTTTATTATACGTCATCACCTCGTCCTCTTCTTTTTTGGTTCTTCGAACTTCAGGTTTGATTTTCCTCATCTATCTTTCCAAATGGCTATATTCTGTTGCTAAATACTCTATTGATGACCAAGGAATGTAGATACTTTGTTGTGGAAGCTCTTATATATTCGGCGGGGTGCATCGTATGGCTCCAGGGCGTGATAAGACCATTATCCAGTTTCTGGCCGGTAAAGTAGGCGTATATACTAGGATTTTTTATTATTGCAGTTATAGGATTCCGTTCACTAAATTTTTTATGGCCGTACTCAAATACTTTCGTATACATATTTCCCAACTGTCGCTTTTGGGTGCGGCCGGGTATCTATTTTGAGGTTCTGAGGCCGTGTTCTTAACCATTGCAACTATCCGTCTCTGTGTTCCACGCCTTTTACAACCCAGTTCGTACAGTGCTATGGGGTGTTTTCTTTTGCACAATGCTGCTCTACCTCACTCGTCCTGCTTTAAGAAAAACCGCTCCAGATTCCATTATAGCGTGGACTGATCATTTTTTATGGGTTGTTCTTTAGTCTTTCCCTAGTTTTGGTTCCTTTTTATCGGGGGGCATCATAGAAAAGATTCGCTCCCCTTCTTCCTGCGGCGATCAAGAGGATGATCGTCAGGCTTCTTGAGAGCCATTAAGCTCCCTTTTCGTCGATACCGGAGAGCTTTTTATGCCAGGTGGGTGTGCAAGTATTACCCCTTTTGCGACTTATTTTATCGGCTTATGAGTATTACAATGGAGGTGTGGATGTTATTTCTTTTTTGTGGCGGCGTTCTTCCTTTTTTTTTTTTATTATTATAAGTTGTTATTTGATGTTTCTCTTGCAGGATTTAGGTTCTGTAGGATTTCATTCAGACTGTCTGAGCCCTCGGAAGGTCCGGGCGGTTAGAGTTTCAGAAGGGGGCTGATCAGGCGACAGTGCTGGAAGCACCAAGATTGGTGTATGCTTTGGTCATTCAAGACGTCTGGGGTAGCAGCTTCTGATGCAGGCTGCGGAGGTTCCCTTCGATGTGGTAAGGCAGGAGGCATGTCGCCCCGGAGGACGCTATTTGAATTTGGCGGATCCGGATGAGGATGCCATCGGTAGGCAGGGTGTGAATGGGTTGTTTCAAAAAGCCCCTAAAAAGGTTAAAGGAGAAGGAATGGTGAAGCAAGCGTCGCTCTTCCTGCTTAGAAGGTGAGACGGAACCATCCTTCCCATGCTTCTGGCACTGGTGGCAATAACTCTGTGCTAATTTGGGAGCATATTATTGCGGAACGGCTGTCATTTGTTGGCCCGGGAACAGCCTGTTGCCCTTTCTGTTGTTCCTCCTTCTTAAGAAGGTGAAGGATTTGTAGATTTATCTGCCCAAGGGAGCTTCCAGATCCTTGCTACTGCGGAGAGGTATACATACTTACTCTTAAATGCTACCCGATTTTTCATGATTTTCCTTAGTCGTTATTTTGTTCGTCTTTTTCAGTTCATGAGTACTTTAAAGTGTCTGGATGGGTTATGTGCTGCTACAAACCTTTCACCAGGCTTGCGGCACCCGGCTTCTAAGTGGGGATGTCGGTCCTTCTCATCCTGAGGAATCAGAGAGTTCGGATGACTCTTTTTATGAGATTCCTAATGTGGCGATATGTATGGTGAAGCGTTGGTATGTTCCTAATGGAATCATTACTCCAATGTTTCTTAGATGGACGATGAGATTATTCTGCCGCACTTATAGTGGAACCGCGTTGCTCCTCCTGCCTTTTTCTCTGCTCATTCGTACAATGTTTACGATCATTGTTATACAGAGTTTAATGTGGGGGAAGCGCGGCAAATATGCCTGGGGTCGGAGGTGAGATCACGCACAGAGCATGAACTAAAGATGAAAGAAAAACTTAGAGCTAAATATGCTGCACATGGTAAGTTGTTAGAAGAGAGGGACTTGGAGATCCTTGAGTTGAAGTCTAAGCTAACGGAGAAGGAGACTGAGGGGGGGTTGGGGGGGGGGGGGCTGCGGGAGGGCTTTCGTCTCGTGATCAAGTTTCTTCGCTATCCGGGGAGAAGTTTGCTTTGACTGCGAAGGTGTCTGTGCTGAAGGTTACTATTACACAGAAGGATCATGACATCTCCTTGCTTGACTCCCATGCCACTTCTCTTGCGTCCGGACTAGAAAATGCTAAAGTGGCCTGTATCGAGGCCGGGGCCAAGATTATCTCTTGACGTCGGAAGGGTAGGCTGTATCTTGAGGTATGTCCATATCTTTTGTTCGTATGTATTTTTTTAGCTTGTGGTTTATGCGTCGTTTAGAACGGTTTTCTTGTTGTTATGTTTCTTCGTCTGCATGCCGGCTTTCAAGAATTTCAAAAAAAAAAGATGGAGGTGCAACTGGTAGAGCGATGGCCAGGAAACTATACAACCGTGTGGTCGAGCTTGAGGCGCACGTAATGGATGTCTTCGGGCCGTTCAGAGGGGGAATTTTTGAGTCATCACAGCGTACGCATGTATTGTACTTGTGCCTGACGGAAGGTGAGTGCTGGGCCTCTTGGTGCTTCTAACTTGCTTCTCAAGTGTTGAAAGTCTTTTGAGTTCAAGGTATTCTGGGCTCACGCTTTAGGTCGGGCCAATGATTTGGTATGAAGGCAGGGTTGGAGGCTGGTATGAGCAATGGGTCTGCCGGGAGGAGTCTTTTTGTAAGTTGATAGCTTACGAATTCCCGGGGCTGCCAAATGCAAATTATATTGACGCGGTAAAGCCCTTGAGGACGTAGACTTCCCTGTTAATATTGAAGCTCTAGATAGGATGCGGGTGGATGAGTTCATGGATCTGTTTTCTGTTGGACGGGCATTGCTGACCTACCGGAAGCCGTGCATTGTACAGACGTGCCTTGATTGCTCATGGTTCCATCCACCATGCTGGTGAACAGACGTTTTTTGGAGAAACCTCCTTATCTTGCGTTGATGAATGTAATAGCCGCGCCGTGGGTGACAAAGGAAACATGCCGCATGCTTCTCCGAAAGCTTATGATTGAATAGTCTCGATCCTTTGTCTTCCAGAACTTGGGTGGTGTGAGGCTCTGTACTTTGCGGCCCCTCTTCCGCTGAAGGTTACTAGGAAGAAGACACGGAGAAGCCTCGGGATGTGTTGTTGCCATACCTCAGCTAGAGGGCTCCTTATCTCTTAGGGTTATACTCACGCAGTGACCGTATGTGTCTTTTGTGATGGACTAGTTATTAATAGTTAAACGCAACTTGAACTTCTCCTTTGTGTATGCCGTGGCCACGTGTGCTATTTTAATTTTTTTTGTTTGCGGGCCTGTATGTAATATTCTAATCATTTGGGCTTTTTTTTTTTTGTGTTTTTTTTTTTTTTTTTGTAATAAAAAACGCGGCCGTGTGCTGGCTTTTTTGTGCGGTTTTTTTACTTGTCACGTTAGAGTGTGTGTATGTGGATGCTAGTGCGTCGTCTTATAAAACTCAAAGGTATTTCTCACGTGTTATAATGCTGCCTATCTTTTGATTATTTGACTGTGTACGTCTCATGGAATATGTTTGCGTCGCTTATAGAGAAGATTTGTGGGTTATCTCCCGGTGTTGGGTTTGCAATACTCCTTTACTAACCTAAGTCAATTTTGAGGTGTCAGCCTTTAATACCACCGGGTGTAAATGTTCGCGGAGTGTGGCTCCCTACGTGCGTCTTGCACAATTAACTAACTTTGCAAAGTATATACTTTTAGATTTAAATTTGTGAGGTAGCTAATCTCACTTTTTTTTTCATTAAAAGTCAAAAGACATTACTAAATAAGGAAAATTTAAACATTGCCTCTGGAGTTTCAGACGTGTTCGGAGGGTGCTTCACTTCATGCATAATACATTTCTTGAAGGTTACAATTATTCCAGGTTGCGGACATTCGTTTTCCTTGCAATCCTTAAGCTCGTATGTCATCTTCCTAATGAGTTTGTGACCCTTATATGGTCCTTCCCATTTAGGCCCATAGTTTACCTCCGTCTTGCGTTGACTTGCATCATTGTTACGGGTAGACCATGTTTATCACCGGTGTTGAAGCTTGTGTCGTAGGATTTTAGAGTTGTGATGTTACTTTTCCCGATTTTGCTTAGCTTTTTGCTTTTGAATGGCTGCTTTCTCTTTTTTCTTATGAGGTCATATTATTCCAAAGGCTTTTCATTCTCTTTATCAAGGTCTATTCCGCAGTCCGGGTGTTGGCTTGCTATTTTCGTGGTATGGACCGCTTTCGTGCCGTAATGTTAGTGGAAAATGGTGGCTATCAAGTATGCTTACTTGATTCATTGTGGCGGTGTGCCATAAGAATTGTGGAGAGTTCCTCATCCAGTCTTTGCTTCTTTCATCCAACCGAGCCATGATTCCTTCCCCTAACTCGTGTTTGCTCTTTCACCAAACCATTGGTTTGTGGGTGTTTCACGGAGGCGGGAAGCATGGCGGTTGCTTAGTTGCTCAACCAGTCTTTGATTGGGTTTCAAAATATACTGTTTTCCTTATCTGATACCAATCTCCCTCCAGGTAGGCGAATCTGCCAGTCGATGTTTCCTTTACGATCTTATTTACTTGATTTCCCTGATAGTGTGACAGGCTTTGCCTCAATCATTTGGTGAAGTAATCAATGGCAACAATTAAACTTGACTTTGCTGGACTTCGGGAATGGTCCGACTATAGCGATCCCCCACTTTTGATGGCCATGGAGAGTGATGAGGGTTAAGTTTTGTTGCGGATTTCTTGGGACATGGGCAATGGGATTTGGCAATCATTTACTCACTTCTCTTTTTAGATTTCGTGCATCTGCGTGCATTGGTAGCCAAATAATATCCTGTCCGGATGCGCATTAGCCGTACTTAGACCTAGGACGGAGTGATGCTGCAGATCTTCATGTATTTCTTAAGGACATAATTGCTTGCAAGTGGTCTGACGCACCGGCGCCAAGGTCCCAAAAAAGACTTTTTGTATAAAGTTTTGTTGATCACGGTATACCTTGATGCCTTGCGACGTACCACTCTTGCTTTATTTTTATCCTCTGGAAGGATTTCCTTTATGAGGTACTCATATACGGGTTTCATCCACGTGTGTCCTTCCTCCTTTACTACAGCTAGGACTTTTTTTCTAATTTATGAATTTTCTTTAGTTCTCCACAAAGTACTTGCTTACTAGATGAACGCGAAGCTTGTTGATGCAATTCTTGCTTATGGGGTCAGCCCTTGTTGTTTTCGCTCCGCGGCACTTGCTTGATGGAAAATTCCTTGAAGTTGCTTGTGAGCCCTTTTACCTTTTCCAAGTACTGAACCATGCCTGATTCTTTTGCTACATAAGAACCATTTACCTGGTTGGCTATACAAGCGGGAGTCCACATGTTGCTTGAAGGTTTTTTTATACCATTTGTTCTCGCTCAAATCCGGAGACGGTTTAACGCTTCCATACGTCTGCTTCATTGTTTGTGGCCTCATACCTAAAACCTCATGGCATATGTGAACTCAGCCCTTTGGGTTGGTTAGTATTTGTCCTGCTCCGGAAAACCATTATACAGATGATCTCATCTGTATAAGGGTCCAAGTTCCGGTATTCCTCCGGTTCGTCTGGGGTTACATCCGGGGATCTTCCTCTGGCCGTTCCACATTAAAATCCGCTAGTATTTGGTCCTTTGATCGATGCCCTCGGCATGTATTGGATGTATATCCTCTTAGTTGACAAACTTTCCGCTTTAAGCATCCTCTCACTGATTCTGAGTTTGACAATAGTTGCTTTATCGGCTGATCCGTGATTACAACGATTGTGTGTGCTTGGAAGTATCTCTTTTAGCGCCTGCTTGCACTGAGTCAAGGCTAACACCATTTTATTTCCATGGGGTTGTAGTGATCTCCGGCCCTCGAAGGGCTGCGGCTCAAAAAGGTACACTGGTATTTGTTTGCATCCTTTTGTCATAAGGCTGCACTGATGACTACTTGGCCGCGGTAGAATTATTTGTATGTATTAACTCCTCTTTTTCCTTATGTACGGTTAGCATTGGAGTTCTGCGATGAGCTTCTTCATTTGTTTGTAAGGCGCTGTCGACTCCTGAGTTCCATTGGAAGTCACTATTTTTTTGCATTTCTTCCAAGGTTTTGAAGAAGGCAGTGATTTTGCGGGCTTGACTTTTGACCAAAAACCTGTTTAAACTTGCTAGTTTCCCATTCAGCTTTTGTACGTCCTTGAGGCATCTCAGAGATGGCAAGCTAAGGACCACGTCGGCCTTGTCCGGACATACTTTGAGTCCGTCAGTATTTACTTTATAGCCTAAGAACATTCCCTCTTGCATTCCGAAGGAGCATTTTTTTGGATTCAGCTTCATGTTTATTTGCCGGAGAGTTTTGAATGTCTCTGCTATGTCGCGGATAATTTCTTCTTTCGTACGGCTTTTTATAACCAAGTCATCGACATATACCTCCAGGTTACGCCCGATCTGTCTTTGGAATACCTTGTCTACCAAACGCTGATAGGTCGCTCCGGCATTTTTTAAGCCAAACGACATCTTTAAAATAACAAAAAATCCCTTGATTTGTGATAAATGCCGTTTT
The DNA here is from genome assembly GCA_026074375.1 of Tanacetum coccineum. Lineage (NCBI taxonomy): Eukaryota > Viridiplantae > Streptophyta > Magnoliopsida > Asterales > Asteraceae > Tanacetum > Tanacetum coccineum. The sequence continues at coordinate 42,952 of BQNB010014946.1, forward strand.
TTTTCTCATCCTCCTTTGCCATTTTTATTTGGTGATACCCCTTGTATGCAGTCCAGGACTCATGTTGAAAGGGGTTCCGGCAGAGAGATTATACTTTCCATCTATCTCGGCAGGGGTAACCTATCCTATGGGACATGCTTTGTTTGATCTTTGAAATCTACACACATTCGCCAACTTTCATCGTGTTTCTTGACCATGACTGGGTTAGATAGCCAACTGTGATAATGGACTTCTTTCATTATTCTGGCATCTACCAATTTTTCTACTTCTTCTTGGATTGCTTTATTCCTTTTCGGTGCTTGCCCCCTCTTCTTTTGTCTGAAGGTAGCCACCCTTCACGATCATTTAGACGGTGCTCCGCTGCGTTGTCCTGTGGAACGCCCGTACTGTATGATGGTTTTAAGGCCAAACATCTAAGTTTGTCCCAAGCAGAGTACATCGTTCCTTTGTCTCTATTTCTGTCTAGGGTTAGACCCTATGCTATTGTTTACTCTGGGGGTATTCGCGGTATGAATGGCCATACTTTTATCTTTTCCTTCTTAATATTTTGCAACTTCGGGGGGCCGTGGGCTAGGTAGGGAGATCACTTGCACATTCCATGGGATGATCCTGCTGCTTGTAATGTTAAGTTCCTCCTTTCAACTGGGGAAGGCTTTAGAGCGATTCCATGGAATTTGTTTTTTTAAATTTTTGCCGAGGATGGTATGGCTCACAGATTTTTTTTATACCGGTCATGCCTTTTATTCTTGTGTGGGCTGGTGACCTGAAAACCATAAAGTTTTCCATGCAGAAGTGGAAATGTCTTCGTCACCTATTTTATAGCAATGGATATTGGCCCTCAGTGGCCACATGGTTTCCCCACTGATCAGGTTAGGTATGTGGTAGCCGGAACCATCTGCTTCTTATTTCAGCCGGAGCTGACGAAGGCAATGCTTCGTAGAGGTCTCGGAGGATGCTCCTCGTCCACGTATATTCGGTCGCGAAGTGCCCTCCTATCTCAGCCCATGATCATTGTCCTTCGTTCTCTTCTCGTCTCTAGAGGTAGGAAAGTAGATTGTTGTCTCCGAAGAGATATACTGGGTAACCTTTTGCCTGGGTACTTCTCTCCCATGGTTGGACCATCGAGGATGGCTAGTGGTCTTTCCTTTCAGGTCGTTTCCCCCTTCTTGGGTGCCTTGGGCTTGTCGTTCTATTTTAGTTCTTTGATGAATTGTGACAACTTACCGGCCTTGATCATTTCATCTATATGCTTTATCAAGTGCATGCATTCGTTCGTACTGTGACCCGTATCCGCATGGAATTCACAGTACTTGTTTGGATCCCTTTTTTCCGCAGGGGTTACATTGGGGTTGTGGAGCCCTTGAATTTTCTTTTTCTAAGTGAAAAATTTACTTCGGGGTCTTTGTAAGGAGTTGAAAAAACTGTCTGGCTTTCGGTCGACCTGTGCTTTTTTTTAAACCCTTTTTGAAGGACCGGTTGTTTCCCCCTTTCTGGTTGCTTCACATAGTGTGGGAGCTTTCTTCGGCCATGACTGGAATGCTGGCAACTTCCCCTTGTTTTATAGAAAAGAGTAGTTACCCTGTACTTTCGTCCATTGACCTTGGGTTTTTTTCGCTATAACGCTGATCAACTAAGGAGGGTTATCCCATGCATGAATCCGAAGTTTCATGCATTACAGGCGCTCCTTCCACGTCAGGGATTCTTCTTTGTACTTTCTATGAAGCCTCCGTGGACTCTCCGTCCTTTTGCTTGATGTGATGTATCTCCTCTGGCATCCTTAATGTGTTTTTGTTTGCTTGGGTGGACGGATAAATTTTCCCTTAAATGTGCCCTTAGATCTTCATAGTGTCAATGGATTCTTTTGGGAGTTTGGAAACTAGACTCTAGCAAATTCTCAGTTAGCGTCGAGATGATAATGTGGCCACCACGTTGGAATTGCCCATCTCTGTCTTGCAGCACGGACTGAAATAGCTTTTTATATGGTCTTCCGGATCCCCACTTCCTTAGATATGTTTTGACATGGCCTTGCAATCCTTGTCCTTGGAGAAGTCAAAATGTCAGATTCACGGGGTCGTGAAAGGATTATTTCTTCTTAGTCCCAAGGTGGGGAGAGTATCATCATCGTAGGTATTCTGACCATATGCCTTTTTGATTTGGACTTCTAGTGACCCCCTTCGCTGTCTTCACTCTCCGAATATCCGCTGGTTCTTCGGGACGATGTACCCTCATGATGATGCTTTCTTGCCGGTACCTCGATTCCCTTTGCTTGGGAACTCTGGTGGTGACTATCAGACGTGTAGGACGCGTCTGGTTCTTTTCTTCTAGGCTATTGAATACACCTCCCTCCTTCGCGGCAGGCTACGTGAAGGAGGTGGTTTTTTTGAGTCTTCTGAAGACACTACGCGATAGTGAACGGGCTTCAGGAGTGCTTGCGCCCATGCCTCCTTCTCGGCTCTGTCCGGGCAGTTGGCGTTTTGGATTCAGAGTAATGGGACTCTTCATGGTTTCTTGGATTTCTCCCAGATTCATTGCCGTAAAGTAGGCGTGCCTTTACCGCTTTGAGCTTATCTTGCTGTTCCTTTTCTTTTTGCATTTTTTCAGCAATAAACGGCAAAATGTTGGGGGTAGTCTTGTCGCACAATTCTCTTAGGGCTTCTTTGGGATGCAGATTCATTGAGATTTTGTGGACGACTTTTTTCCACCAGGGTTCCGACAACGGATGTGGGAATTTTGTTGAGGTTTGTTGTTCTTGAGTGCTCTGGATGGAGTTTTTTAGAAACGTGGTTGCGTTCGGTGTCCACGGATGACAGCCACTTGTTAATACAATACATACGTGTCCAGGTGTAGATCTGGCTACAACAGCCTGTGTTGGGTTGGGCTTCCAGTGATTTGAGCGTTGGGATTTTTTGTACTAGAGCAAGCGAAGTGGACGGATTCTGCACAATCAGATAAAAAAGCTTAGCCTTACCGTGGGAACGGACCCCACGGTTAGACTCCGGCGTGAAAGTAAGTAAACATGTAGAGAGAGAAAGTATGTGGAGTATATAGTGAGAAAATCGTACTGTTCATTGTGTCAGAGGGTCCTTTTTTATAGGCGAACGAAATATTATGGTTTCCTAATATTTCGCATGTTTCGTTAGTGGCCGGAGAGGGTCCCTTGTCAGACAAGGTACCGCAATAACCATGTGTACGGACGCGTGTGTTTTTTTTTTTTTTTAAGCGGACAGGAAGTACCCTACGTTAGGTACTCGCGTCGTTTGTTGGGTCTAGGTCGTAACCAATGCAGGAGTGGGTTTAGTTTCGGCCCATGACTACTCAATTGGGCCAAGGAGCCCGCGTGTCAATGTGGCCCAAGCCCGGAGGCTTTAGATACCTATTATACGTCATCAGTTTTAATTAGGAGATTCAACTTCATTGACATACGTGATTAAATTTCTGATGAGAGCTAGTAAATAATGTCAAGAGACAAGAATGATGGTACAAGAAACGAAGTATGCAACAAAATAAGACAGACATACATACAATGCATATGGCAAATCTAAACAGTTAAAGCGATTTTATCATATCATCATATATATATTATCTTTAAGCGAACATTATTATTTTGTACGTAGTCTTCAAATCAATTCCATATATATCTATCAATAGGGACGAAACTTAGAATGGGCCGAAGAAGTTGTGACCCTTTTAAAATTTTCAACACTAGGTATATTTTATAACCTTTTATATACGATTTAGTCATTTTTTATACAAAAAATTCAATGTAGTAATAGTTTTTAAGTCCGCCCCTCTACAAAAAACGTTCAAATTGCGTCCCTGTCTATCAACATTGAAGACTTCTCACATATGGTATTTCTTTTCGGCCTAGAATTATGTAAATATCACGGATATGTAATCAAACGAGTTAAACTTGCCTGCGCGTTGCGGTGAGAGAAAAAAATCAACAAAAATAAATATTCGTTTTCTTAAATGTCAATTGATATATACATAATTACTTGTTAACATCTTTACCGACATAGATTTTTTTGTTAAATCTTATTATTATGGACGTTTTTTGTAAAGTGATGTAACTAACATGAACTATTTATGTAATATTTGGTGACACAAACGATAATTAAATATAACTAGAGGACCGTTACTGAAATCAGTAGATAATTAAAGGGATTATTTGTGTAAATTTTCATTACACGAATAATCACATATTTAATATAAGGAATGTTGTTGCGATCTCATTTGACGACATGGATGGATTTTATAATTTATTAAGGACTGTCTATGAGACGCAAGTTAACTGGAATTGCATTTAGCGACATGGATGAATTTCGAAATTTATATAGGACTGTTTCTGAAATGCAAGTTAACCCGAAGGACTAATTCTGCTATTTTCTCTCACAAAGGTATAAAGAAACATTTGTTTGAAAAATGTTATGTATATAATGTTAGAAATACCTAATTAGTGCAACATTTCACACGTGAATTGAAGGCAATAAAGGGTATGGTAAATTTAACATGATAGTAGTAACAAACAAATTTGAGTTTCTAAATATAGCAATCGAGTAGTGGAGCCACATGTGCATGAAGTTATTGATGATTGTGTTTTGTGATTCAAAATAAAGAAGAAAGACACCCTAGATGCTTTGCAATGTAGTTGTTGATGAGATGAAAATTGTAAATGAATTGAAATGACACCTTATTTGTTACCATTCTAACATTATATTCGTATATTAAAAAGTCCAATCATCTCACAAGACAACCAATGACCCATACTTGTACATCTCATGCTAATAAGTATCAACAATGCTATTTTATGATGTCTTATAAAAAATATGCTTAACTTTGGATTTCAACCGATGAGAAGATATTTTAGTACGATGAAGATGATATTTGATTGACAGAGAGTGTAGTTAGTAAGATTTTCATAAACTTTGTGCATTTTAAAAGTGAACACTTATTATGAAACGAGGAGTACAAAACAACTTGAAGCATCATAAACCACATTTAAAGGTGAACATGAAATAATATGCACATGCCGAGATATGTTAGTAAAGATTGAGATCTTCTAATGTTCAATTTGAACATAATAGTCAATGTTGAGATTATCGTAAATAGGGCTTTACTTTCCAAACAAAATGCAGGTCACGCAATGAAAAATTATCGTAAATAGGGCTTTACTTTCCAAACAAAATGCAGGTCACACAATGAAGACTCGTTTTTTTTTCCTTCTCACAAAAATTCTTAACATGACCCGGAGGATATTAATCCTAGTAGTAGAGAGCTAATTTTAATTGAATAACATGTTTTTTTTAGCTAAAGATAGCGTTTCAAGAGAATATCGCGCGGTAACAAATTACATTACCGCTATAAAGCTATCGAACATACATGATTGACTTAATGTTATTACGATCAATGATGGTTTTAGACGATGGAATCAAACGGGTGAATGTTATGTCTTCAGAATGAAGGGAGAATATTTAAATGAGCGAACGTAACAAGATTCCTAGTCTTCATGACACCTTCAGAATACCATTCTATGTTGGCGTTTCCGCAAGATCAATGTTGGCCTTTTAAGAAAAAGATGGTTCGATTTTGATGAGCTTAATTCTTGCTTATGCAGCAAAGCTGACCCTAAACATACTTTTGACACGAACTAATCCAAATATTGTGTTTTGGCCGACAACCGATTTTGTGATGGAAGTTGTCGAAATCATACCACTATGAATGGTTTCTATTTGATACAAGTTTGCTGTAAGTGAGATGCTCATCTTTTTGTGGCCAATGTCTCACTACAAGTATGCAAAATGAGGCCAAAGTTATTAACTGTGGCAGACATAAGATATATTTGCAAGTCTTGTAGAATGTCTTTTCATGGGATACCCATATCTATCTTTTAAACCTTAAATCTTTAAAGCTATCATGTTTATCTTTCATAAAACCTAGTATTGTGTCGAAAATTTTGCGTGGATATGCCGATGTCCAGATGTCATTAACATCTCTAATGCATAAGAGGGACACACGATTCGTGCAATAGAGCTTGCATAAACCACGCATCAAGAGAAGGTTCTTTGGAATGTCGATTTCAAAACCCCTCATCTCACTTTTGATTCCAACAAGCTCTTTTAAAAGATATGTTATATGATGTATTCTTCTGTATCTTGTCGGGTATATGAATACAATTTGATTAGATGTGACGACTATCGTAATTGGATGTATGTACTATGTCGAAAAGGGAAGGTTCTTTGGAATGTCGATTTCAAAACCCCTCATCTCACTTTTGATTCCAAGCTCTTTTAAAAGATATGTTATATGATGTATTCTTCTGTATCTTGTCGGGTATATGAATACAATTTGATTAGATGGGACGACTATCGCAATTGGATGTATGTACTATGTCGAAAAGGGTATGAAGATGTCACATATGTCGCTTAAGAAGACGGTCAGGAGAGAAGCCACTAGTCTCTAAAAAACAAGTCTAGAGAAACTTTTGACCGAGGCAAAATTCTCTAAACCTTAAATTTCTATAAGATGTACTAAAATACCATGGATCTCAGACGATTATGGTTAATCATGCAAAAGCAGAACAAAAACGCACTAGGTCCTCGCAAACAATCTCTTTATCCGAAATTTAAACAAGTTTCTACTTAACAGTACGATAATTTTACGCATAATGGTGATCCACAAAGTTAAGAATTTAAAACCCAAATTTATACAAGCATTGAAATTTATGGTTTGCAATACGAAAGCACAAACTTCAAAGGACCACGTTGCCAAGTTCTGGGAAGACCATTATTTAGATTTTCTGGATGACAACCGAGTTAGCAAGGCCAGCCTGTTCAATGGTCTGATTTTGATCAGTGAGTTGCTGGGGTGGGAACCCAACTGTCTGCAGCTGATAAGTCCTTGGGCCATCAGGCCTAGATGAATTTATGAAGGCTCGAATATCTGAAACAGTATGATGGAGGTTAAAGTGAGCAACCATCCGGGTGCCATCAGCTAATCGTAGCTGAATCGAGGTTGAAGGTAATGTGCTGTCCAGAACTAGACCGGCAGAAGGGGTGGAGGTGGGGGCAGCATTTGCCTCAGGTGCAGCGTCATCTGCGTTCCTGCCTAATGTTCTTCCTACACCTTGAAATGCAACTTGAGGTGCCACCACTGGTTCCTACAAGACGAACCAGAAACCAGAGCGCGGTAATTTAAGGCAAGCAGACTAAAACTAGTACAGAGGCTAGAATCAATATATAAATATATGGAATTGTTACGCCCTCCTAAACATGTACCTAATTATTCTCCTAATTGACACTCTGTCAAAAATCGACGCAACTTTAAAAAGCCATTAGAAGGATAATCAGGCACAAGTTTTGTCGGATTTATCATTTCTAATACAGAGTTGAGATCCTCAAAAAACAAGGGCAAAAAAAAAACAAATGGATTAATCCTAACCACTCATTTTTTCATCATCCACTTTCCCACCTTTTTCTTAAAACTTTCCCACCATCGTGACGAGTATTTTTTTATCTTTCTATAGAGGGGCACTTATATATACTTTCGACGAACTTTTTTCGATTTTTTTTCAATCACGTCAGAAAAAATCTCATAGATTTTTATAAATCACATGAAGATTGTGAGTACAAATCTCATGTGATTTTTTCAGACGTGATTGAAAAAAAACGGAAAAAAAGTTCGTCGAAAGTATCGCAACGAGTAATTTTTTATCTTTCTATAGAGGGCACTTCTATATATACTTTCGACGAACTCTTTTTTCGAATTTTTTTTCAATCACGTCTGAAAGAATCACATGTGATTTTATGAAATCACATGAGATTGTGATACAAATCTCATGTGATTTTTTCAGACGTGATTTTTTCAGATGTGATTTTTCAACGAACTCTTTTTTCAATCACGTCTTAAAAAATCACATGGGATTTGTATCACAATCTCATGTAAAATCACATGAGACTGTGATATAAATCCCATGTGATTTTTTCAGACGTGATTAAAAAAAAATCTGAAAAAAAGTTCGTTGAAAGTATCACAACGAGTATTTTTTTTTTATCTTTTTATAGAGGGCACTTCTCCTAATATTCATTTTGTACTTTCGATGGAACCTTTTTCGAATTTTTTTTTCAATCACTCCTGAAAAAATCACAGGAGAATTTGTATCATAATCACATGTCTGATTTTAGAAATCACAAGAGATTTTTTACAGACTGAGGCTGAGAAAAAAAAATCGAAAAAAAAAGACGTCGAAAGTATATAAAGGCCCCTCTATAGAAAGATGATTTAATTCTCAGTCGCGATGTATGTTTCGTTTTGCGTTACGAGTTACGGTATTGTGAGATTATTATAATTTTAAAAAAATGGTGAAGTGGTTTTTTAATTAAATTAAAATAAGAATTAATCTAAACCATTAGATGAAAATAAAATGGATGGACAAGATGGAGCGGGTTTTTTTTTTTGACCATGTTCCTAATGGAACTTTTCTCTTCTAATACATATAAAAAGGCATAAATAAAGTTTTGACTGCTATGAAAAGAGGCTCACAGGACAGTTCTCCTCCCTCCTTATCAGATTGACATGAACCGAGGACCTTCTATCTGCAGGCTCAAGCTCTCTCGGACACTCAGATTTCCTGATGCTCTGCACAAAGAATAAACGAACTCAAAGAAGCGAAAAACAATAACTATATTGAAAACAGAATAAGCATGATGGAGGTGGAAATGGGTAGGTACGGATTAACTCATCAACAACCTTTTGTCCATTATTTTTAAGTTTATGGTTACAAAGCTATACAAATAACATCAATAATCCACATATTGTGAATGAAGCGACACGTCCATGGAATAAGGGTTCCCGAGCATGTTTTCCATAAAATAGTGAGGATGAGCAGCATCCATCACCACAAACTGCATATCTTCAGACGGCTTCCAGTGTCGTTTCCTTTGGTTAATGAACCAGTTGTTTATCTGCTTCTGGTCTAGTCCTGTTGATTCGGCCAGTGCCAGTTTCTGAGCCTCCTGTGCATAAATGACATGAATACATACATGATCAGTATGTTAAAACAAATGTTTAGGAAGACGTGAAATTCAATTCAAGAAGAAAACAGCATATAATGAGTGAAAATGTGTCGTACCGAAGGGTATGGCCATTTGTAATGCCTAGTCCACCAGTCAAGCAACTGTTGGCGAGCTTCTTTGGGCAACTTTCCTTTCTTTCTCTTTTTCATGAACTCTTGTTTGAGACTACCTAAATACCCGCCATACTTGCGCAACAGCTGACCCTTTAATTCCCGATCTTCAGCTTGAGGATCTACGAGATTGTTACTTACATCCACCTCTTCTTCAGATGATCCATTTCTGTCCAAACCTCCTTCACCACCAGCTGATTTTTACATCAAATATCAAAGAAACAATCAGACACGAATACACGACGAAACCATGTATATAAGCAAAGACGTAATTATACTTCTTTCTTCATTGCATGAAGATTCCGTTTCTTTTGAAACAACAATTTGCTACACATATCTATAACATATACAAGTCATGATAGGAGATGTCTTATCTAAAACAGAACTGAAGTAAGATTCACGATGAACCTATTAATTAATTGTAAGCCACATTGGAATCAAACAATGAATGGTCTAGACAAAGAAACCGAAAACAATAGTCTTCCAAAGTTGTAGAGCTAATAAGGATAAAAATCATACTAATTACAGATTCATATATAGTCATGGAGTACTTGCTTACAATATTTACACATTCAACCTTTTTTTTCTTGGTCGCAAGCTAACAAAAATACGGCAGAGCAGGTGTTTTACCTGGCTTCGACCTTTCAAAAGCCAACTCCAAAAAATGTGGCATCTCATCACAATACAAATGCAGTTTTACTCCCCAGAAAGAAAAAAAAGGTTAGAAGGCTAGACATAAATCCTTGTTATCACAATAAAATACGAAGTCGAGTTTATTTAATGTCAACTCTTCAACAAACCCTTCATTGACGAAAATAGTGCCTCCATGCCAAAAGATCAAATAATAAAGGTTTTTTTTTTAATAGTTCCAACATCTAACCTTATGTTAATTGTACCCAAAAAAAGCCTTGGAGGGTAAAAAACAATGTAATTCAACATGATATTGCCAAGAGAAGACATGTAAGTGTACTTTGTATGAATCTACATTCCAGAGGGTGAAAAACAGGAAATTTGTACTGGTTATTTCACTTGTAAAACAGTGCAAAAACCTTCCAAGATGGAGTGAAAGATTCATAAAAATAGATTATTTGGGACATGTCTTTACATTATACATGCATATAGATCAAACATAGCCTCATAGGGTCATAAATAGATCATAGATAAGCCTTATATATCAATTGTTTACATGTTTATATACAGGAAGACAATGAACTTTCACAAGAGTTGTGATATGAAACTGTAGATAAACTATTTGTCAATTCTTGGAAATTGTGTTTTTGACAAAATTTGTAACAAAAGTTTTGAGATCTCTTACTTATCAAATAGTACTAAGCTAAGCTAGCTTCTTTATGGTGATTTGTACTAAAAAATGTATATGTAGAGATTATAAAAGTCTTGTTTTTATATTGGAGCCAACTAAATGCTTACTTTATTCTATATATTAATGTTTAAACATGTCTTATATGATTAATTAAAGCCCATAATCTCTTTCAAAAAGGCTATCAAAAGTCAAAACCACACCCTAAACTTGTTTATAAAACAAAGAAAATTAAATACCAGAATCAGAAGTAGAAATAGAGATGGCTTTGAACTGTGATTCAACTCTTGAAAGAAAAAGCATGGCTTCTTTAAAGGGTTTTGAAAGTTCTTGTTCATATTTTATGAGCATCTCACAATAAGCTTCCATGAACTGATCAAGTGCTGGATCTTGTCCAATCATCATCATACCACCACCACCACCTTCTCGGCTTGACATGGCAGCTACCACTGATGCTCTACAAGCTTCCTCAAGTCTTTCCACAACTTCAGGTGGAGCTCCTATCTGTATTCATTGCATCAAATATATAAAGCTATAAATATGAAATATCTTATACACTGTATATATACTTCTTGCATAGTTATCATTTAAGAGACTTGTATACTTTTATACTAAATGAAGAAATGACTATAATAAATGATGTCACATACACACAGAAAAATATACACAAATCAAGAAACACACAGTTTTGTGTTTCTTCTACTATACTATACTAAATGAAGTAATGATCAAACCCTTTTTTTCATGTGAAACAAGTAGATCTATATATACATAGAGAGAGGGTGACCTTTTGACAGTTGAGATAAGCTGATAAAAGACGAGGGTAATGAGGATGAGACATGATCTTGGCTTTAATGTTATTGTCTTGAAGCATCATACCAGAAGCAGAAGAAGTCCCACAGTTATTATTATTATTATTGGAGAAAATTAGGTTGTTGTTGTTGTTGGTGTTGTATGAGATAGGAACAAGACACAGTGATCCAATGTTGTTGTTGTTATTGTTGTTATTAATGTTGTTGTCTCCAAAACTCATCAAACATGAAGATGAAGTACCTCCATCACCACCCTCCATGTCTTTCTCTCTCTAACTCTATCTCTATCTGCAACTTTTTGCTGTTGTTTTTGTTTTGAGCTTAACTTACTGTTTGTAAAGATGTTATGTATCACAGTGGGTATGAAGCAAGTACGTGTATTTTTGTTTGTGTAGCTTTACATGAGAGAGAGTTTCTCCCGAGTTTTAAGCTTACAAAAGGGAGTTTATTAACCTTTTTTTCTCAATGTCCAAAATTTAACGGTGCTACTGTTGGTACCCCCTTTCCCGTCAGAAAGTACAAAAAAGATATAAAAGATTCTTTTTGTATCCTTTTTTTGCAATATAACGCAGTTTTATTTCAGATTATGTTCCGTATTTTTTGACAGTTTCATGTTTTTGACTTGTTAAACTTTATAATTTCTAGTCCGTATTTTCCGTGTCACCGTTATATAATATATACAAAATTATAAAAATAAAAAAAAATAAAAAAAAAAAGGAAAAAACATGAGGAGGTACGGATGGCTTTTTAAAGGGTACAAATAACATAAGCCAAAAGTTAAATATAAAAGATGGTCTATCATACATTGATTTGATATTTCTAGTCTAATCCTATTTATTTCTTTTTGACTCATCATTAGTGTCAATTAAGTTTTTTCTTTTTATTCACTAATGAAAAATAAATGTTTTTTGAAAAAATAAAGTCTTAGGTTTATTCTCAACTCCACCCGATTTTCAAATAGGAGCTAAACACTTTAGGTTGTTGTTAACGGAAGGAGTGGTGATTTGCACACTCTTTAAATTAATTGACACACTCAAATTATGTTTGTTTTGATATTTATATCCCTACACCACTTAGTAGGGTGTGTTAATATTAAAGGTAAAATAGTCATGACACACATCTTTTTTAGTGTGTCAATCAATTTAAAGAGTGCAAATCACCTCCTAAGGGAAGAGTCAGTCAACAACTATGAGTAAGCATGAGACGCTAAACTAGAAAACAAAACCTAACACTCAAAATTGAAAGCTTTCACGTCAATGGAAACTGAAAAATAAACATGTTACTTGGTAATCCATGTCCAGGGTAGGGATAAGCAAAAGAAATAGAGAGCCGGATCGGAACTGATAACTGAACCGGAAACGAGAAGAACTTAACCGGATCCATGGTTCTGGCTCTTGAGTTTGAAATTTTACGATTCTTTGGTAGGTTCGGTCTGGTTTCATTGGTTCTCGGTTCTGGAACCGAATACCCAATAATTCTAGAAACATGTAATTTTATTTATTTCTCACACTCAAAACATTTCATGGAATACATTTATTTCTAATACATGAGCAACTCAATGACACTTCTTGCTTGGATTTAAAAAAATCGTAACTCAGTTTCGGTACGGTTTCCGCTTTCTTTTGCTCTTCCCTATTAAAGATGATGTGACTGTGAAAGATACCCCTTGTTGTGTGAGAAGCTCCTCAACTAAAATGGTTGTGGGTTCAAGTCCTGCTTAGAACATGTGAGATAGATTTGTTGTAATTATATTGTGAGATAGTTAGTTGTCGTTCTAAAATGATTGTGAAAAATACAGAAGAACAAAGAGAGAAATGAACCGAAAGAGATAAAGCTAGGGAAACAAACGGTGGAACCATAACCGGTTTTGGTTATTTGGCTGGACAAAATTTGAAGTAATTTTATTTGTTACTCGAATTGTTACGTATCACTGTTTTGTTAAACATTTGAAGAATGTGAAACTACAAAATGATTGTTTGTTTGAGTTTATGCTTTAGTTGTTAAATATATTGGTTTAAATGTAAATGGTTACAAACGCTTATAAAATTTAGATATTTTCTGCCTTTTATTGGTCTAATTTATTAGTTCATAAAGTTTTTTATTTTATTTTTTAGAAAATCGGTTTCTAGTCGGGTAGATCCAAAGAACTGGAACCGGAAACGAAAACTATATTTGATTCAGTTATCGGTTCCTATTTTTTACAAAATTTGGTTCCCAAATTCATCTTCATTCCCGGTTCTAACCGATTTCGAACCTATGCTCATCCCTAGGCCAGGGTGTGATATCCTTGAAAAATCATCGAATTTGGTTCGTTAAGGTTTACTTAAAACGCCATTTATTTCAAAGCAACGAGTCAAATCCTCTTTTTTATATCTAGTATTTCATTATTAATTTAATAAGTAGACATTTAATTTTTAAGATTTCAAGATGTAGAGGTAATAAATATCTTACTTCTCCTCGCCATAAAGAATATCTTTTGGACGTGTCTCACAGTTCTCGAATAACCTATCACAAAGAGTAAACACACTTTAGCCTCGCTCTGGGTTTGATCTCAAGAGCAAGCGTTGAGTTTGATCTCAAGACCAAGCGATGGTGTGAAGATAAATATCCACTTAAGGGCCGGAAGGCAAGATAATAAGTATGAGTAAATGCGAGTGAAGTGAGTTGGTCTGCATTAAATGAGATGGGTATTTATTTATACTACTTGAATCATTGTACCTGACAATGTGGTGAAAGAGCGAGTCGGGCTATACCTAACCTAGGCACTAGTTCACCATGCTCACGTGGGGAACAATATCCCGTGATATCGGGGTTGGGCTGCGCACGCCTGGTTCTTGGGACGAACCGTTGGGTAAACGAGATCTATTTGGTAGAAGGATGGTCTCGTTCTTTTCCGATGTATTGTTATCATTCCTTCGGTCTTTAATCCTTTGGTGTGTCTAGCGGCACATGCTTTTCGGTGTTTGCCTTTCTGTCTGTCTAACGACGTGTGCCTTCCGGATGATGTTGATCGGGCATATATGCCAACATGTCCCCCGGTATTGTATTATCAGTTAGAACTGGTGATGCAAATACCTTATTATAAACATACATTTAAAAAAATTGCTTTGGATTTATCTCGACCGGGCAATAATGGGCTAACAACCAAAAGTCATAATTACCCAATAGTTTAAAAAAGGAGGTTGCGTCCTACCTAGGAATTCGATATGCTCTTGAGGTATGAAGCTTTGAGCGATGACTATGCGGATCTCCACCAAGGACGTTGTTCAACGTTTAAACAATGTTTCAGAGGAGAAAAATGAACTTCAATTCTGCTATGATGATAATGCCAAGACCCATAGAGGGAGGAGTTAGGGAATGAGAAGAAGAGTTGGCAGAAAGTGGCTTGTGAGTAGGTGAAGAGGATCAAGAAGTTGGAGGCGGATCTAGCTGAATCGGAGAAAGATGTCGCGAAGCTAAGGAAAATTGTTCATGAACTTCTCCATGCCTTCGTGTGCCGTCTTCTTCGAAGTAATGAGTACAAGAGGAGTCTGCCCGAGCCGTTTAGTTTGGCGTGGACCGTCAGATGGCTAGCCGGATTAAAGGTGGATCACTCTGAAGAATCTATGGAGGCCATTATGAAAGAGACTACCGATCTGGATGCAAAGGCACTGACTAAATTCAGGAGTCTCCTTGACGGTCTATTTGTCAAGAGGTACCCTTATGTGGACAAGGTTGTGAATGTCTTCCGTCATTCGCCCGGTGATCTGATGAACATCCTCTACGATGAAATTCCACCCACTCCAGATCAAGGTCCTATAACCCCAGTTAAAGTTTGTGATTCAAAGCTTGTTCTGTAATACTTAGATTTGTGGACATGTATGAATTTTTGTGTTTGGTTATGTTGTTATACCTTCCGCCAAAAGGCGTGTATTTTGATGGTTTTATTATTATCACCTACATTTTTCATAATGTTATGTATTCAAGTGTGATGTGTGCTTTGTATAATGATTTTCATGTTTTATACTTTGTGATTAACCCTCTAGTGAATAGCATTGAAGTCTCCCCCGTGTGAATAACACTCAAGGGATATAACCTTCTGGTGAATAGCACGTAGGAAATTTCTTTGTGAACAACACTCAAGGAATACAACCTTTCGGTGAATAACACCTAGGTTCTTTCCTTGTGAACAACACTCATGGGATATAACCTTCGAGTGAATAGCACATAGGTTTGTGCAAAGTGAATAGAACTTTCATTAGACACTAACTACACATTTTGACCAGAGGTAGCTAGCCATCCGTTGGTGTCATTAAGAGTGTTATGTCTAGCAAATAACTTTTAAGAAAAATGCTTTCTCCCTAATCCGAAGTCCAGTGAGGTTATAATTATTGGATTACATAAGTATTTTCATTCGGAATTATTTAAACAACAACATCTACAAGTAACATTAACGTAAGTTAATCACATGCTCAGTGTGTGGTGCTTCTATGTGGTTCATTATTTGTAGCTTGTATGGGTCGTTATGATATGCTTCTGTGACCCGGTATGGACCTTCCTGATAACTCTTAAATTGACATGTTTTTAGTCGCGTTATCCGTCCTTTTGTATATGTTATTTGGCTATTTTTATTTACTTTTGTTACTTAATTGTACCAAAGTATGTTTGCAAGTCTATTTGTAGCCAAGTACAAGAAAATCAAGGAAAAAGACGAAGAAATGACAAATTAATCAAGTTTTATACAAGTACGAAGAATCCTACATCAAGATCAAACCGGGAAGCATTTCGAGAGCAAAATAGTCAATCACTCACGCTTCCAAGTCCTAAGATAAAGCTAAAATGAACTTATGTTGAAGAATAAAGACCTACGACTTAGTACCACTCAATCGGGAAGCTTGAACGAAGAAATAAGAAAAGTGACTTTTAAAAAGTGAAAGGAGCCGCCCGACTTTTGGATGAGCCGGCCGACTAGATGCAATTACCACAAGGAGCCTCCCGACATTGAAAAGAGTCGGCCAGCTGGATTCAAGCCATATTCTCCAAGTAAACCTTGAATCTCTACGAACGGTCAAGGGGGTTCTAGAATCATTCTCCCTGGCATTTGATAACCCTTTGGCCCCAAGAACACCATTTAATACCCCAAGGCCTTCCTACTAGTATAAATAGACCCACTTGGCTAGTGTTTTCATCATCCCATCTAACCAATTCTCTACTACTCACTATTAATCCTCTCCACTCTGTCTATAAGCCATTTATCTTTCCTAAAACCTCAAGAAAAACACAAAAGCAAGAAAGAGGAATAAGCCATCATTAGGATGTCAAGAACATCAAGAAATCATCACCAATCTTCAAGGCATCAAAGCCTCACCTCTTGTAATCTTTTTACAAACTTTGTAAGACCTTTAAACATGTTTTCTAATGCTAAAGTTTTTGGATTTATGTTGTTGTTTGCTATGAGTGGCTAGTGCCTTTGTGCACTTGATTAGATGATGTTTGTGGTATGATGATTTGATTATGATTGTGATAATATATTTTTATTCAATTTCAAGCTATTTCTATGATCCATCTATGCGTATGCTACATGTGACATTGTTCATTCAAACTTGGTTTATTGCAAAAAAGTCTCATAGGTTTAAAGGGTGATTGCTAGCAATAGATTATAGTTGATTTGTCTATGATGGACTACCTTTTGTATTGACCATTTCTTAAGTATTTTGATTAAACAAGATGCGTAATTATGGGTGTTAACAAGTTTGTGAAACAAACCACGAATCAAACGAATTGAAATTTAATTAGTCTTGAATTGATTGATTGAACTTAAAGCTTGTTTTTGGTTACTTGCAATCTTGACGATGATTAAAGGTTTTTGAAAACAATAGATTAGATCACCATCTAATTATCATAATCATGTTAAGATGTTCATCACAATTATACAAATCGAATTGCCCAAAATAGCCTAATCAAGTGTAGTTTTAATCATTTGAATCTTCATTTTAATCATTGCTTGCTTGTTAGGATTGTTATTATCGAATTTAAAACATCACCGAAACACACTAATCCTCGCGAACGATCTCGGCTTACCATTCCATATCTTGCTACTAACGGACGAGTACACTTGCTCGTGTGTGTTGCTAAGAAATCCGGTAACCTAGTTATAAATTTAAAACTAACTCGTGTTCGACACATCAAGTTTTTGGCGTCGCTGCCGGAGATTTGATTGTCTTTTATAGTTTAAATATCGTGCCTTAATCATCCCCAAGTGTCCCTACCTTATTTTCAAAAAAAATACAGTAGAAAGTATCCGCCCGACCTGGCTGAGAAGCCGGCCTACTACTCATTCGCGACCAATAGCCGAAACCAGCCGCCTGGTTGGAAGTCCACGCCGCCCGGCTGGATTTTTCTAAGCAGCCAAAAATCACTTTTCGAACAAACCCTTTACCCCTTTTTACCCAAACCAAGACCTACTCAAAACCACTCCTAGTTGTGTTTTACACTTGAATGAACACCCGTTCTTCGGGACAAGAACTAACTAGCCCTTATTTAGAACCCGAATGTTTTATTCTCCGAACCAAGAAGAAAGCCAAGAAGAGAAATCCCTTTATTCCTGTAGAAGACCATGTTCCTAGAATCAAATATCCAACTTTCAAGAATCTTTACGAAGCCGAAGTCGTTTACAACCCATTCCTTGATCTATCATTCCCAATGGCCGACGATCAACCGATGTGGGAAAACAACCGCGCGGTAGCACCCACTTCCACGGCCGCTATCATCCCGGTTAAACTTGGAGACAACTTCAACGTTAAAGGACATCACCTATCGATGATAAAAGATCGCCAATTTGATGGCCGTGCGCGGGCCGATCCGTATTAGCACATCATCGAATTCATCAAAATTTGCGGCATGTTCTAATACGCCAATACCAATGCAGACTCCATCAACTCAAACTTTTTCTATCATCTCTTTCTGGAGAAGCCAAAGTTTGGTACAACGAATTGAGTCCTGGTGTTATCACTACTTGGGAAGAGATGAGGCAAGCTTTTGTAAGCTGATTCTTTCTACCAGCAATATTTGATCGACTCATAGGAGAAATTCGACATTTCACCCAAAATCCAAACGAATCCCTTGTTGATGCTTGGCTACGCATGAAGGACTTACTTCGTAGTTGTCACAGACATGGTTTAGGACGAGGAACCATCATCCAAATCTTCTACCATGGTCTTGACGATGCCACACAAGCTATCCTTGACGCCGTGTGGAAACTATAAAGGGGGTTGAATAGTTTTTACCGTTTTAAAAATAAAACTTAGATTGTCGACTTATGTGAACTCAAGAGATATACACAAGTATTAATGATAGCGATGCAATAAGTAAATAAGTAATCTACGAAGTATGAACAAGTAAAGATAAGAAACATCAAACCGATTACACAATGATTTATAGTGGTTCGGCTACGAAGCTCCTCTTCGCCCTACTCCACTCCCCAAGTACCCAACTTGAGAGTTATCTTCACTGCGTCAACAAGATCCCTTTAGGCGGAGGAAACCGTACACGTCGCTTACACTTTTTCTGGTACTAAGCTAAATATCGAGTTCTACTTCGAGATAGAACCAATCTAACACATTATGTATTTTGTGGCCTAAATACTAACCTATCATACACATATGATATACACAACACAAGATATACAAGATGAATGATTATCACAATCGTGATGACACAACTAAACTATTAACACTTGAAGCTTGACGTCTTCGTAGGTGTTCTTCACTAAAGAGTGGAATGAGTTGATCACTTGTAATGGATTATATAACAAGTATAATGATCAAAAAATATAAAAGATAAAAGATGTATGTGAAAAATATTTGTCAAGATTTGTTAGAAATAAAAGCTTAAGGTTGCTATTTATAGGCAAGCCTTTGAAATTCAAATCTGTCCCAGACAGCTGGTCCGTGCGACTCACAGATCCACCATAAGCTGGATCTGTCTCTTATATTAGGTGGATCCGTAGGTGGAGCTGGGACAACATATGTCATTTTATGATTAACCCCAAATCTATACAAAATATTATTTTGTACTTAATAAAACTATTTTATTAGATTCTTCTAGAATAAAATATTTCTTATCACCAATTAGGAAAGATTTTCTAGATTTAGAAAGATTGTTGCCACTTATGGTTAATCTTATTTTGTCTTACATGATTAATATAACTAGCTTTATCTAATCGTGTCTTAACTTAAATCATTTGATTAGAAAAGGTTTATGCAAATAATAATATTTTTCTTTTTGGTTCTAGAAAGGAATAAGATTGTTGCCACGTACGGGGTGGGGGTGTTAATATTTATTTTTTATTTAGGTTGTCTTTACTATGCGGGAATTTTAACTAGCTTTGAGTATGCGTGGGTTAACTTAATTCAGGGGAAGGTGTAAATGGTGTGAGGCTTTTGGTGTTGTGGGGGCGGGGGGTTGATGTTTAGTGGGGGTATTGTTTGGGCTGTTGATGTACGGTTGGGTGGGGGAGCTCGCCGCGGGGCAGCAGCCTCCGGGGGTTGTGGGGGGGAGTGTGTGTCTTTTTCTCGCGTATAGGTCTTGAGGTTGAAGTGGGTTGTTTGGAATTTTGACATTTTCTTGTTATTTTTGTTAGTTTTTGTAGTATGAAAACAGTAGGTGTTTAATGGGATTAATAGAGTATATAATTATTGTTCATGAGGCTGTGGGTATTCCTGCCTTTTCTAATCTATACATGTATTTTTTAAAGTTTACACACGATTATTAAGGTATAAGCTAGTTTTTGTTTGATGTGTAGGTATATTATATTTATTCATTGTGTAAGTACATAAATTATGAGGTTACCGTGGTTGAATGTAGGGCAACAAGCGGTTTTTTCCAAAAATCAAAATCTTCTAAAATCTTAGATAAGAAGAAAATCTTTCCTAATTTTGGGCGTGTTGAGATCTAAACGAAAAAGAGTAATAAGAATGAAAAAAAATAGAAATAAGGGAAAGGGAAATATAATCAGTAAAATAGAAAAGATAATAGATGAAGATAGGAATATGGAATAGAAATAGGAAGGAGAAATAGAAAGAATAAATTTAAAAAATATGTTAATCTAGAAAGAATCTTATAAATTTTAAAAAAAAAAAAATGTTTTATTAAGTTAGTTACAAAAATCACTATATTTTGTTATTAGATTTGTGGTTTTTAATTAATCATTTTATTTAAAATGACTTATGTTTTTATCTTTTATTTTTTGTGTCCTGCTCCACCTTGCGGATCCACACTTATATATAAGAGACAGATCCAGCTTATGGGGGGGGGATCTGGATTTTCGTTTAATCTTTGTGAGTTCTCGCATTTATTAGCCCGGACTAGGTGTAGGGGACAGATTTGAATTCTTTCCAAAAAGGCTCTCTTCCTGCCTTAAATATATCTGAGACAACCCTTAAGCTATTATTTCTAACAAAATCTTCTTGACAAATAATTTTTCACTTACATTCTTTTTTATCTTTATATTTTTGGATCATTTGACTTGTTATATTTATCCTATTACAAAGTGATCAACATCGTTCCCATCTCTCTTTATGATTGAAGAGGAACACCTACGAAGACGGTCAAAGCTTCAGTGTTTTAATTAGTTCGTTTTCTGTGTGACATCACGTTGTGATAATAATTCATCTTGTATATCTGTTGTTGTGTATATCAATGTGAGTGTTAGTGTTATTTGTTTAGGCCCAAAATAATAATGTGTTAGTTGGTTCGATCTCGAAGTAGAATCGATTATTTAGCTTTAAGTACCAGAAAAAAGTTTAGGGGTAAGCGTTGTGTTACGGTTTCCTCCGCCTAAGGGATCTTGTTGAACATGAAGTGAAGATAACTCTCAAGTTGGAAGTACTTTGGGAGTGGAGTGGGCGAGAGGAGTTTCGTTTAGTTACAGACCTCTTATAAATCATTGTGTAATCGGTTTTTGATGTTTTCTTATCTTTACTTGTTCATAACTTCGTAGATTACTTATTACTTTATTTGCATCGCTATCATTAATACTTGTGTATTATCTCTTGAGTTTCACATAAGTCGACAATCTAAAGTTTTATTTTTAAACGGTTTTTATAAATTATATTATAAAAAACTATTCAACCCCCCTTATAGTTTCCACACGGCGTCAAGGATAGGTTGTGTGGCATCGTCAAGACCATGGTAGAAGATTTAGATGATGGTTCCTCGTCCTAAACCATGTCTGTGACAACTACGAAGTAAGTCCTTCACGCGTAGCCAAGCATCAACAAGGGATTCGTTTGGATTTTGGGTGAAATGTCGGATTTCTCCTATGAGTCGATCAAATATTGCTGGTAGAAAGAATCGACTTACAAAAGCTTTCCTCATCTCTTCCCAAGTAGTAATAACACCAGGACTTAATTCGTTGTACCAAACTTTGGCTTCTCCAAAAAGAGATGATGGAAAAAGTTTGAGTTGATGGAGTCCGCATTGGTATTGGCGTATTAGAACATGACATAAATTTTGATGAATTCGGTGATGTGTTAATACGGATCGGCCCACGCACGGCCATAGAATTGGCGGTCTTTTATCATCGATAGGTGATGTCCTTTGACGTTGAAGTTGTCTCCAAGTTTAACCGGGATGATAGCGGCCGTGGGAGTGGGTGCTACCGCGCGGTTGTTTTCCCACTTCGGTTGATCGTCGGCTATTGGGAATGGTAGATCAAGGAATGGGTTGTAAACGACTTTGGCTTCGTAAAGGTGCTTGAAAGTTGGATATTTGATTCTAGGAACACGGTTTTCTACAAGAATAAAGGGATTTATCTTCTTGGCTTTTTTCTTGGTTCGGTGAATAAAACATTCGGGTTCTAAATAAGGGCTAGTTAGTTCTCGTACCGAAGAACAGGTTTTCATTCATGTGTAAAACACAACTAGGAGTGGTTTTGAGTGGGTCTTGGTTTGGGTAAAAAGGGGTAAAGGGTTTGTTCGAAAAGTGATTTTTGGCTACTTAGAAAAATCTAGCCGGGCGGCATGGACTTCCAGCAGGGCGGCTAGTTTCGGCTTTTGGTCGCGAATGAGTAGCAGCCCTGCTTCTCAGCCAGGTCGGGCGAAAACTTTCTGCTGTATTTTTTTCGAAAATAAGGTAGGGACACATGGGGATGATTAAGGCACGATATTTAAAACTAGAAAAGACAATCAAATCTCCGACAGCGACGCCAAAAACTTGATGTGTCAAACACGAGTTAGTTTTAAATTTATAACTAGGTTACCGGATTTCTTAGCAACACACACGAGCAAGTGTACTCGTCCGTTAGTAGCAAGAGATGGAATGGTAAGCCGAGATCGTTCGCGAGGATTAGTGTGTTTTGGTGATGTTTTAAATTCGATAATAACAATCCTAACAAGCAAGCAATGATTAAAATGAAGATTCAAATGATTAAAACTACACTTGATTAGACTATTTTAGGCAATTCGATTTGTATAAATGTGATGAACATCTTAACATGATTATGATAATTAGATGGTGATCTAATCTATTGTTTTCAAAAACCTTTAATCATCGTCAAGATTGCAAGTAACCAAAAACAAGCTTTAAGTTCAATCAATCAATTCAAGACTAATTAAATTTCAATTCGTTTGATTCGTGGTTTGTTTTACAAACTTGTTAACACCCATAATTACGCATCTCGTTTAATCAAAATACTTAAGAAATGGTCAATACAAAAGGTAGTATATCATAGACAAATCGACTATAATCTATTGCCAACAATCACCCTTTAAACCTATGAGACTTTTTTGCAATAAACCAAGTTTGAATGAACAATGTCACATAAAGCATACGCATAGATGGATCTTAAAAATAGCTTGAAATTGAATAAAAATATGTTATCACAATCATAATCAAATCATCATACCAGAAACATCATCTAATCAAGTGCACAAAGGCACTAGCCACTCATAGCAAACAACAACATAAATCCAGAAACTTTAGCATTAGAAAACATGTTTAAAGGTCTTACAAAGTTTGTAAAAAGATTACAAGAGGTGAGGCTTTGATGCCTTGAAGATTGGTGATGATTTCTTGATGTTCTTGACCTCCCAATGATGGCTTATTCCTCCTTCTTGCTTTTGTGTTTTTCCTGAGGTTTTAGGAAAGATAAATGGCTTAGAGACAGAGTGGAGAGGATTAGTAGTGAGTAGTAGAGAATTTGTTGGATGGGATGATGAAAACACTAGCCAAGTGTGTCTATTTATACTAGTAGGAAGGCCTTGGGGTATTAAATGGTGTGCTTGGGGCCAAAGGGTCATCAAATGCCAGGGAGAATGATTCTAGAACCCCCTTGACCGTTCATAGAGCTTCAAGGTTTACTTGGAGAATATGGCTTGAATCTAGCTGGCCGATTCCTTTCAATGTCGGGCGGCTCCTTGTGGTAATTGCATCTAGTCGGCCGGCTCCTCCAAAAGTCGGGCGGCTCCTTTCACTTTTCAAAAGTCACTTTTCTTATTTCTTCGTTCAAGCTTCCCGATTGAGTGGTACTGAGTCGTGGGTCATTATTCTTCAACATAAGTTCATTTTAGCTTTATCTTGGGACTTGGAAGCCTGAGTGATTGACTATTTTGCTCTCGAAATGCTTCCCGGTTTGATCTTGATGTGGGATTCTTCGTACTTGTATAAAACTTGATTAATTTGTCATTTCTTCGTCTTTTTCTTTGCTTTTCTTATACTTGGCTACAAATAGACTTGCAAACACACTTTGGTACAATTAAGTAACAAAAGTATATAAAATAGCTAAATAACATATACAAAAGAATGGATAACGCGACTAAAAAATGTCAATTTAAGAGTTATCAGGATGGTCCATACCGGGTCACATAAGCATATCATAACGACCCACACAAGCTACAAATAATGAACCACATAGAAGCACCACACACTGAGCATGCGATTAACATACGTTAATGTTACTTGTAGATGTTGTTGTTTAAATAATTCTGAATGAAAATACCTATGTAATCCAATAATTATAACCTCACTGGACTCCGGATTAGGGAGAAAGCATTTTTCTTAAAAGTTATTTGCTAGACATAACACTCTTAATGACCCCAACGGATGGCTAGCTACCTCTGGTCAAAATGTGTAGTTAGTGTCTAATGAAAGTGCTATTCACTTTGCACAAACCTATGTGCTATTCACTCAAAGGTTATATCCCACGAGTGTTGTTCACAAGGAAAGAACCTAGGTGTTATTCACCGAAAGGTTGTATTCCCAGAGTGTTGTTCACAAAGAAATTTCCTACGTGCTATTCACCAGAAGGTTATATCCCTTGAGTGTTATTCACACGGGAGAGACCTTAATGTTATTCACCAGAGGGTCGATCACAAAGTATAAAACATGAAAATCATTATACAAAGCACACGTCACACTTGAATACATAACATTATGAAAAATGTAGGTGATAATAATAAAACCATCAAAATACACGCCTTTTGGCGGAAGGTATAACAACATAACCAAACACAAAAATTCATACATGTCCACAAATCTAAGTATTACAGAACAAGCTTTGAATCACAAACTTTAACTGGGGTTATAGGACCTTGCCCTGGAGTGGGTGGAGTTTCATTGTAGAGGATATTCATCAGATCACCGGGCGAATGACGAAAGGCATTCACAACCTTGTCCACATAAGGGTACCTCTTGACAAATAGACCGTCAAGGAGACTCCTGAATTTAGTCAGTGCCTTTGCATCCAGATCGGTAATCTCTTTCATAATGGCCTCCATAGA